>CAUYQU010004647.1:0-17277 GCA_963574635.1 Cheracebus regulus
GAGATCTGATGTCCAAGGGCAGAAGATAAAGGGTGTCCAAGGTTCAGAAGAGAGAACAAGAATTCACCCTTCCTCCATATTTTTGTTTTATCCAAGACCCCAGCTGATCAGATGGTACCTATCCACATTGAGGGCAGATCATCCCTACTCAGTTGAGTGACTAAAATATCAGTCTCCACTGGAAACACCCTCATGGACATACATAGGGCAGTCCAATTATTCTAATCAAATGCTAAAACACCTGGTATTTCCTTTCAGCAGAAGAGGGATGGGCTTAGTGCCTACTGAAGCACTGAAGATATGTAATTCTATACTACCTACCGGATACCCTTCAATCCAGTCAAGTTGGCCCAAATCATCATCACATGTTCACCCCTTGTCAACGTAACACCATATTAAGTTGGTTTACTTAACGCACATCTCTATATCATACTTAATGTCTAAATAACAATACAGCTATCCTGTGCATAACCCCAAACTCACGAATCCTTTCCCCAGAAAAGGAGGTAAAGTTCTTGAATGATGTTTACTCCTTTTCTGCTATCCCATAACTAAAATTCTATGACGTAAAATTAACAGTACTTATACTAATATAAGCTCAATACATATTATGTTACATGACAAAGGATAAGAAAGCAATGAAAACAAAGATCCTTGTTTCATATCTGTGTATATATACACAAACCTCTTTTTAACAAAATAGTGATTGTATAGCCCTTGTTTCTGTAACTGCCCACATGGTTGTAGCTGGTATTTGTAACTACTTTATTCTACTACCAGTTCTGTATTCCCTTTGTCTGCAGTAAGCACCTTAGCTGGTTATTGTTCTTTACCTGATGAAGTAACCCAAACCTCTACTCCTGTGGGGTGGGGTCTCAGCAACTTGTAGCCCTGCCTACATTGGGTTATTATAATTTCCCATTGACCTTAATCGCAGGGCATGGTAATACTAAGAGACACCCTTAGGGATATCTTGTATTCCAGACATACTCTTCCTTACCTCCACTGTAGAATAGCAATCCAATTTCTCCTTGGTAGTCCAGATCAGCCACCCCAGCCAACACTGTTACTTCCCTCTTCCTGCTGACTCAGAGGCAGGAAGAGCCCAAAGTGGCCAGATAGCAGTCTTAACTTCTAGATCCAGAATACATTGTTATGTATTCTGGTAGAAACATTCATCCCTCTGGAACTAAAACACCCAGGCAAACAGAGCATAAAGTTGTGGAAATAGGAAGCAAAAATTTCGCTAGTGTATCACTAGGGGTAATAGTGGATAGTACCACACCCATTTCCACCCCTTGATTCCTGGATCCATAAATCCTGTCTATGGAAGAAAGAGTGCCATATCCTAGATATATAGCTCTAGGTGTCTATATCTCAAAATACCTATTGAATATTTACACATGGATGTTACTATTTCAAACTGCAATGAATGGCCAACATCTTAGTAATCTTTCCCTTAAAAATAACTGTATACTTACCATCTAACTCAACAACTCTGCTCCTTAGTATTTCCTCAACAGAATAAAAACGTGTCCACAGAAAGACTATACAAATATATAGTAGCTTTGTTCTTGATAGCTCCAAACAAACAAAAAAAACCTCACATGTATATCAGTAAGCAAATGAATAAACAAATTATGCTATAACCATGCAATAAAATACTACTCAGCAATACAATAGAATGAACTACTATACACAAACAATATCTCCAAATACTAAGCTGAGAAAAAGAATCCAGATGCAAGTGAGTACACACCCGTTATTTCATTAATATGAAACTCTAGAACAGGAAGAAACTTATGGTGATAGAAAGATCACTGTTTTTTCTGGGGCCAGGAGTGAGTAGATGTGGATCGACTGTGAGTCTCTCTCCCTGCTTCTGGTGATTTTCTGCCAGTCTTTGGTTTTCCTTGGCTGTGGCTGGAAATCTTATCTTTGCTTTCATATTCACATGGTATTCTCCCTGTGTGCCTGTCTGCGTCCAAATTTCCAAAATTTCCCTTTCTATGGGAATACCAGTTATATTGGATTAGGATCCACCTACTTCAGCATGACTTGATCTTAACAATTAGATATCTTTTCAAAAAAGGTCACATTTTGGTACTAGGGGTTAGAACTTCAATATTTGACTTCTAAGGGGACACACATTAACCCATAATATGTGATTGGAACTGGTGACCAAGAATTAGCAACTAATCTAGACACATTAGTAAGACGTTTGTAAATGGGTAAGAAATAAAGTCCACAAAAATTCACAGTTATCTGAATGAAATTTCTAGGAATCCAGTTGTCTGGGATATGTCAAGATATCCCATTCAAGGTAAGGAACGAGTTGCTATATCTACCCTCTCTTAACACTAAGGAAAACGCACAACACCTAGTAGGCCGGTTTGAATTTTGGAGGCAATATATATCTCTTTTGAGTATGTCATTACAACCCATTTACTGTAAAATCTCAAAAACTATCAGTTTTGATTGGAGCCCAGAACAAGAGACGGCTCTGCAACAGTCGAGGCTGTACAAGCTACTGTGTTGGTTGGGCCATATGATCCAGCAGATCTGAAGTGTTTAAAGTGTTTAAGGTGTTAGTAGTAGACAGGGATACTGTATGGAGCCTTTGGCAGAAGGTAAACACTGTTCAGCTTCACAGTTAATCTGCTTTTTTCCAATCCTTGTATCTGTCTTTTTCTTGCCTTTATCTGTTTTATAAGTCCTCCAGTTAAATATAGAATAAAAATGGCAAGACAAACATCTTTACCTTTCTCCCCATCGTAAAGTAAAAGTATTTATCACTTAATCATCAAATGTAATGTTAGCAGTAGGTTTTACACACTGTCTGTATAGCAAATAGAGGAATTTAACATCTGTTCCTAATTGCTGAGAGATTTTGTTTTTATCACAAATAGGTGTTGAATCTTATCAAGTGATTTTCCTGCATCTGGTAAGATGATTCCATAATATTTCTACTTTTCTGTTGTTGCAGCGAATTACATTGATCTCCAATGTAACCTTGAATTTCGGAGATAAACTTCACTTCATTATTTTGTATTGACATTGTTATGTACTGCACGATATGACTTGCTAATAATTTATGAAGGACTTTTTCAAAATTTATGAAATATATTGGTCTATAATTTTCTTATTAAATTTTTGTCAGGTTTTAGTACTGAGGTTATGCTGCCCTCAGAAAAAGAATTGAAAAGCAGTGTTTCTTCTTCCAAATTTTCAAAAAGAGTTTGTGTAGGTTGGTATTATTTATTTCTAATCTGTTTGATAGAATTTACCAGAGAGACTAATTAGGCTTAGAGTTTTATGTGAAGAGTTTGTAAAATTAAGAATTAATTTATTTCATAGATATAAAAAGATATTTAGAATTCTTGTGTTTTGAATCAGGTCTAATACTTCATGCACTTCAATAAATTCATCAATTTCATCAAAGATGTTAAATTTATTAATTTTATATTTATGCTGGGATAGTGGGCTACCCTTATGCAGAAGAAAAAAACTGGACCCCTACCTTTCACCATATAAAAAAATTAACTTGAAGTGCTGGCAAGATGGCCAAATAGGAACAGCTCCAGTCTGCAACTCCAAGTGAGATCAATGTAGAAGGTAGGTGATTTCTGCATTTCCAACTGAGGTACCTGGTTCATCTCACTGGGACTGGTTAGTCAATGGGTGCCACCCATGGTGGGGTGTCACCTCACCTGGGAAGCACAAGAGGTTGGAGAACTCCCTCCCCTAGCCAAGGGAAGCTGTGAGGGACTGTGCCATGAGGAACAGTGCACTCTGGCCTAGAAACTATGTTTTTCACATGGTCTTTGCAACCCACAGAACAAGAGATTCCCTTGGGTGCCTATACCACCAGGGTCCTGGGTTTCAAGCAGAAAACTGGGTGGCTGTTTGGACAGACACCAAGCTAGCTGCAAGAGTTTGTTTTTTTTTCCCCCCCCATATGCCAGTGTTGTCTGAAATGCCAGTGAGACAGAATAGTTCACTCCCCTGGAAAGGGGGCTAAAGCCAGGGAGCCAAGTGGTCTAGCTCAACAGATCCCACCCCACAGAGCCCAGCAAGCTAAGATCTACTGGCTTGAAATTCTCGCTGCCAGCACAGCAGTCTGAAGTCAACCTGGAATGCTTAAGCTTGGTGGGGGGATGGGCGTCCACCATTACTGAGGCTCGAGTAGGCAGTTTTCCCCTCACAGTGTAAACAAAGCCACTGGGAAGTTCAAACTGGGTGAAGCCCACCACAGCTCTGCAAAGCCACTGTAGCCAGACTACCTCTCTAGATTCCTTCTCTCTGGGCAGGGCATCTCTGAAAGAAAGGCAGCAGCTCCAGTCAGGAGCTTATAGATAAAATTCCCATTTCCCTGAGACAGAGCACCTGGAGGAAGGGGCAACTGTGGGCACAGCTTCAGCAGATTTAAACATTCCTGTCTGCTGGCTCTGAAGAGAGCAGCATCTCCCAGCACAGCACTTGAGCTCTGCTAAGGGACAGACTGTTTCTTCAACTGGGTCCCTGATCCCTGTGCCTCCTGACTGGGAGACACCTCCCGGTAGTGGTCAACAGACACCTCATACAGGAGAGCTTGCGCTGGCATCTGGAGGGTGCTCTTCTGCAATGAAGCTTCCACAGGAAGAAACAGGCAGAAATCTTTGCTGTTCTGCAGCCTCCACTGGTGAGGGAAAGAGGGTCTGCAGTGGACCTCCAGCAAACTCCAGCAGACCTGCAGCAGAGGGGCCTGTTAGAAGGAAGACTAACAAACAGAAAGGAATAGCGTCAACATCAACAAAAAGTCTCTCACACCACAGTGCAATCAAATTAGAATTCAGGATTAAGGAACTCACTCAAAACCACTTAACTACATGGAAACTGAACAGCATGCTCCTGAATGAATAATGGGTAAATAACAAAATTAATGCAGAAATAAGTAAGTTCTTTGAAACCAATGAGAACAAAGGCACAACATACTAGAATCTCTGGGACATGGGTAAAGCAGTGTTTAAAAAGAAATTTATAGCACTAAATGCCCACAGGAGAAAGCAGGAAAGATCTAAAATCAACACCCTAACATCACAATTAAAAGAACTAGAGAAGCAAAAGAAAACAAATTCAGAAGATACCAGAAGAAAAGAAATAACTAAGATTAGAACAAAATTGAAGGAGATACAGGCATGAAAAACCCTTCAAAAAATTAATGAATCCAAGAGCTAGGTTTTTCAAAAGATTAAAAAAATAGATACATTGCTAGCCAGACTAACAAAGAAGAAAAAAGAGAAGAATCAAATAGACGCCATAAAAAATGATAAAGGGGATATCACCACTGATCCCACAGAAATATAAACTACCATCAGAGAATACTATAAACACCTCTATGCAAATAAACTAGAAAATCTAGAAGAAATTGATAAATTCCTGGGCACATACATCCTCCCAAGACTAAACTGGGAAGAAGTAGAATCCCTGAATAGACCAATAACAAATTCTGAAAGTGAGGTAGTAATTAATAACCTACAAAGGAACAAAAAAACACGCCCAAGAACAGATGGATTCACAGCCGAATTCTACTAGAGGTACAAAGAGAAGCTGGTACCATTCCTTCTGAAACTATCCAAAATAAGAGAAAAATGGGGACTCCTCCCTAACTCATTTTATGAAGCAAGCATCATCATGATACCAAAAACCTGGCAGAGACACAACAAAAGAAGAAAATTTCAGGTCAATATCCCTGATGAACGTTGATTCAAAAATCCTCAATAAAATACTGGCAAACCATATCCAGCAGCACATCAAAAAGTTTATCCACCATGATCAAGTCAGCTTCGTTCCTGGGATGCAAGGCTGGTTCAACATATGCAAATCAATAAATGGAATCCATCATATAAACAGAACCAATGACAACAATGACATGATTATTGGAGTAGATGCAGAAAAGACCTTCGATAAAATTCAACACCCCTTCATGCTAAAATCTCTCAATAAACTAGGTGTTGATGGAACATATCTCAAAATAATAAGAGCTATTTATGACAAACCCACAGCCAATATCATAGTGAATGGGCAAAAGCTGAAACCATTCCCTTTGAAAACCAGCACAAGACAAGGATGCCCTCTCTTACCACTCCTATTCAACATAGTATTGGAAGTTCTGGCCAAGGCAATCAGGCAAGAGAAGGAAATAAAGGATATTCAATTAGGAAAAGAGGAAGTCAAATTGTCTCTATTTGCAGATGACATGATTATATATTTAGAAAATTCCATTGTCTCAGCCAAAAATATCCTTAAGCTGATAAACAACTTCAGCAAAGTCTCAGGATACAAAATCAATGTGCAAAAATAACAAACTTTCCTTTATACCAATAACAGACAAACAGAGAGCCAAATCATGAGTGACCTCTCATTCACAATTGCTACAAAGAGAATTAAATAGCTAGGAATACAACTTACAAGTAATGTGAAGGACCTCTTCAAGTAGAGCTACAAACCACTGCTCAGGAAATAAGAGAGGACACAAACAAATGGCAAAACATTCCATGCTTATGGATAGAAAGAATCAATATTGTGAAAATGGCCATACTGCCCAAAGTAATTTATAGATTCAGTGCTATCCACATCAAGAAACCATTGACTTTCTTCACAGAATTAGAAAAAACTGCTTTAAATTTCATATGGAACCAAAAAGAGTGAATACAGCGAAGACAATCCTAAGCAAAAAGAGCAAAGCTGGAGGCATCACACTACCTGATTTCAAACTATACTACAAGGCTACAGTAACCAAAACAGCATGGTACTGTCACCAAAACAGATATGTAGACCAATGGAACCGAACAGAGGCCTCAGAAATAATGCCACACATCTACAACCAACTGATCTTTGACAAACCTGGCAAAAGCAAGCAATGGGGAAAGAATTCCCTATTTGACAAATGGTGTTGGGAAAACTGGCTAGCCATGTGCAGAAAGCTGAAACTAGACCCCTTCCTTACACCTTATACAAAAATTAACTCAAGTTGGATTAAATACTTAAATGTAAGACTTAAAATCATAAAAACCCTAGAAGAAAACCTAGGCAATACCGTTCAGGACATAGGCATGGGCAAAGACTTCATGACTAAAACACCAAAAGCAAGGGCAACAAAAGCCAAAATTGACAAATGGGATCTAATTAAAGAACTTCTGCACAGTCAAAGAAATTACTATCAGTGTGAACAGGCAACCTACAGAATGAGAGAAAATTTTTGCCATCTATCCGTCTGAGAAAGGGCTGATATCCAATCTACAAAGAACTTAAATTTACAAGTAAAAAACAAACCCATCAAAAAGTGGGTGAAGGATATAAACATGGACTTCTCAAAAGAAGATATTTATGTGGGCAACAAACATAAGACAAAAGCTCATCATCGCTGGTTATTAGTGAAATGCAAATCAAAACCTCAATGAGATACCATCTCATGGCAGTTAGAATTGTGATCATTAAAAAGCCAGGAAACAACAGATGCTTGAGTATATGGAGAAATAGGAACACTTTTACACTGTTGGAGGGACTGTAAATTATTTCAACCATGTGGAAGACAGTGTGGTGATTCCTCAAGGATCGAGAACCAGAAATTCCATTACTGGGTATATACCCAAAAGACTATAAATCATTCTACTATAAAGACACCTACACATGTATGTTTATTGCAGCACTGTTCACAATTGCAAAGACTTGGAACCAGCCCGAATGCCCATCAAATGATAGACTGGATAAAGAAAATATGGCATATATACACCATGGAATACTATGCAGCCATAAAAAAGGATGAGTTCATGTCCTTTGCAGGGACATGGATGAAGCTGGAAACCATCATTTTCAGCAAACCAGGAACATAAAACCAACCACTGCATGTTCTCACTCATGAGTGGGAGTTGAACAATGAGAACACATGGTCACAGGAAGGGAAACATCACAGAGCAGGGCCTGTCGGGAGTTGGGTGTCTAGGGGAGGGATAGCATTAGGAGAAATACCTAATGTAGATGACGGGTTGGTGTGTGCAGCAAACCACCATGCCACATGTATACCTATATAACAACCTATATGTTCTGCACATGTATCCCAGAATTTAATGTGTAATTTTTTAAGAAAGAAAGTCAAATAAGAATAATCAGAGTGAGAGATTCATTCTGTTGTAAATGATGTAAGTTGACTGTGATCTTTCTTATTGTGTGTTTTTGGAAAAGAAAATTAATTTGAGATAGATTAAATATTTAAATGTAAGACATCAAACTGTATAAGAAATTTAGAAGAAAACTTAGGAAACACAATTCTGGGTATCAATCTTGGAAAATAATTTATGACTAAATCCTCAAAAGCAATTGCAACAAAAAGAAAAATTGACAAGTGATGATAGGGACAGGAGACAGGGAAATTCTAGGCAGAAGATAGTGGGTCCATGCAAGGGCTCCACTCTCAAGCTGAAAAGCCTGATACTGTGGCCCAAAGTGAGAAAATACATCTCTGATTTCCTGTTCAGATGTTGCCTTTTGCAAAACCACCTATGGCCCGAACAGCCACATGTTCTGTGCCCATAAAATCCCCAAGCTCAGCCAGCAGAAAAGGAGACGCAGATGAATATTGGAGACTATAATTGGACATTGGAGAGAAGTGGTTTGACTTCAGAGGGATACCTTGATGATCAACTCAATGGTGTAGCTTTGGAGAGAAGTGGCTTTAATTCAGAGGGACAACTTGATGGTATAGCTTTGCTCTTGCAGGGCCAGTACAAAGTTTACTCTTGCAGACACCCAAAAGTGCTCACCCTTGCTCCCGAACCTGCTCACCTGTGATCTCCCTCAAATGAGGGGTGGAGTAGCAAGTGAGCGGAGTTTGCCTCTGTACTCCAGTTCTCGCCCACAACGGGATCAGGGAAATATCTTGGTTCAGTGAGACCTAATTAAACTAACAATCTTCTGCACAGCAAAAGAACTATTAACAGTTGAGTAAACAGACAGCATACAAAATGGGAGAAAATATTCACAAACTATTCATTCAACAATGATCTAATATTCAGAATCTATAAGAAACTTAAATAACAAGCAAAAACCAAGTAACCTCATTAGAAAATGGGCAAAAGACATTAACAGATGCTTCTCAAAAGAAGACATACAAGCAGCCAATAAACATATGAAAAAATGCTCAATATCACTAATCAAAGAAATGCAAATCAAAATCACAATGAGATACCATTTCACACCGGTCAGAATGGCTGTTATTAAAAAGTAAAAAATGACAGATTCTGGCAAAGGGTGTGGAGAAAGGAACACTTATATACTGTTGGTGGGAATGTAAATTAGTTCAGCCACTGTGGAAAGCAATATGGAGATTTCTCAAGGAACTTAAAATAGAACTACCACTCAGCTCAGCAATACCATTACTGGGTATGTATCCAAAAGAAAACAAATTGTTCTACCAAAAGACACATGCAATCATGTGTTCATCTCAGCACTGTTCACAATAGCAAAGACATGGAATCAACCCATCAACTGTGAATTGGATAAAGAAAATGTGGTATATATATGTATATATATATATACACCATACAATACTATGCAGCCATGAAAAGAATGAAATCACATCTTTTGATGCAACATGGCTGCAGCAGGAGGCCATTATCCTAAGCAAATTAATGCAGAAACAGAAAACCAAATACCACATGCTCTCACTTATAGATGGAAGCTAAACACTGGGTACTCGGGGACATAAAGATGACAATAATTGAAACTAGGGACTACTGGGAAGAGGGCAGGAGAGAGGAAGGCAAGGGTCGAAAAACTAAATGTTGGGTACTGTGCTCAGTACCTAGTTGGTGGGATGATTTGTGACCCAAACCTCTGTATCACGTAGTTTATCTAGGTAAGAAACCTGCACATGTACCCCCGAATCTAAAATAAAAGTTGAAAATAATTTATATTTATAATGATTTTATGTTGTTCACAATGTTTCCCTATTATGCTTTTAATATCTACAGGATATTTCCTGACCCATCATTCATTGCTTATACTAGTAGCTTGTGTTTTCTTCTTTTTCTTATTACTTTTGATACTGGTTTATGAATTTATTCATTTTAAAAAAGAATTAACTTTTGACTTAGTTAATTTCATTCCTTGTTCGTTTTTCACGTCCTGACTTTTGCTCTTCTCTTTATTATTTCCTTTGTTTCTACCCTGTGTAGAATTTGCTCTTTGTTTACCAGCTTCTTATCATGGAAACTTAGACCATTGATTTTAAACATTTATCTTTCATAACGTAGGTATTTAAAGATAGAAATTTCCCTGTCATCACTGCTTCAGCTGCATTTCACAAATTTTGATGCTGTATTTCATTATCATTCAATTCAATATTTCTCCTGTGATTCCTTCTTTTATTTAGATACATGTTAATAAATTTCAAAATTTAAGTAATTTTGTAGCCTATAATCAGTGTTACTGATTTCTAGTTCCATTGTGCTCAGAAGATATACTATGTATGATTTAAAACTTTTGAAATTTATTACAATTCATTTTTTGGCCCAAAAATGAGTTGTAACAAATTTTTGGCCAGTCTTGATGAAAAACCTATGTGCATTTGGACAGAATATGTATTCTACAATTTTGGCTATAGCTTTTATTAAATGCCATTCAGATATTATTTATCCTTACTGATTTCTTTTGTTTCAGCTCTATCAATGATGGAGAGATAGGTGTGTTAATGTGTAACTATGACTGTGGATCTATTTTTGTGTGTTTTTTTTCTGTCAGTTTTTACTTCAGGTATTTTGAAGCTCATATTAGATGAATACTCTGTTAATATTGTTATATCTTCTTGATCACTGACAGTTTTATCATTATGTAATGTTTTCTTTTTCTGTTTGAAAATATGCTATGGAAAATAAAGTAAAAATAGAAGGGAAATCAGCAAGGAGTGGGTGGGAAGCAGCTTACAAATTTTAAAAGTTATTAGAATAAGCCTCTTTAAGAAGCTAACAATTGAGTCAAGACTTGAAGTTCGCAAAGTGACTATGTAAAAGAAGAATGTTTCAGACAGGGGTAACAGCCAGTACAGATGCCCTGAGGTAAGAGTGTGCCCTTTACTTTCAAGGATAGGAAGAAAGCAGTGTGGTTTGGAGAACAGTGACTGATGGAGGAAATAGAATGAAAGCCTAAAAGGGAGATAAAGGGAATCCACATCTTATAGGGCCTTGAAGGTTTTGGTAAGACTGGCTTTTACTTTTAATAAGGAGTTATTACATGGCTTTTAATATGACTTATTCTATGCTCTGACTTGCATATTAAAGGGATTGTTCTGGTTACTGTGATGAATATAGAGTGTAATGAGACAAGGGATATAAACAAGAAACACCTTGCATAGTAATCGGGCAAAGAAGAGGAGATGTGGAACAGGGTGGTAGCAGTATAAGTAATGAAATAGAGAAAAAAAGAAGTCAAGGATGACTTCAAGTTTTTTTTGTGCTGAATAACTAGAAGTTCTATCTTAATTGTACAAAAAGAAAAGTAAGATCTAGCTCAGTTTATCTGTAATTCTTCAGAAAAGAATGGGTCATAGGGAGGTTAACATTTAGTGAGGTGTCTGTTAAGAATGACTTACTATGCCTGTGTCTGTGGCTCTCAGTCAGTAAAGGACACTGTGAGTCATTGGCTAAATGGGATGGAGACACTGAAAGCTATGTTTTAAATGAAACATTTTATAAGGTAAAGACATGAGATTCAAATTGCTTACAAACTAAGTAAACTATTTAATTATAACTAAGATGCTTGATATTATTTGACATATACCACCAAAAGTGATAATGTAATTTATAGAGATGATCTCACTGATGTGCTTACAGAGAAAGTAAACTACTCATAATGTTGAGATGCTCATGGAAAATTCTGAACGTGAGCACCATCTAGAATGTGTTAAGGCTGGGCATGGTGGCTCATGCCTGTAATCTCAGCACTTTCAGAGGCCAAAGCGGGCAGATTGCTTGAGCCCAGGAGTTTAAGACCAGCCTGGGCAACAAAGCAAAACCCTATCTCTACAAAAATAAAATTAGCTAGACATGATGGCACGCATGTGTAGTTCCAGTTACTCAGGTGGCTGAGGTGGGAGAATCCCTTACACCTGGGAGTTAGAGGCTGTAGTGAGCCATGATTACATCACTGCACTCCAGCCTGGGCAACACAGTTACTCTGTCTCAAAAACAAACAAACAAACACCAGCAACAACAACAACAACAAAAAACACTAAGATGGGAACATAAGAGAAGAACCCTGTTCTAAGAAGTAAGTGTTCTATAATGCTAAAAAGTTTCAGCCAAGATGGCTGACTAGATGCAGCCAGGAGGGACAGCTGCACCAAGACTGGGATATCAGAAAGACTGACACACTCAGAGCAGATCTTCAGTGGGAAGGCATTCAGAGTGGACAGAGGGAAGATGCAGACACTGGCTAAATGGAGAGGAAGCTGGGAACTCTGCATAGGACTACTAAGCACTGGGATTTGTTCCTGGCCCCCAGTGACTCCTGGGGAATGGGTGAGTTGAACAGGCAAAGAGTGGCCTCCTCTCACCATGGGCCTCCAGACTCCTGGTAGCAGGAGACTCCATGACCCCTACAGACACTTGAGCTGGCAGGGAGAGATAACATAGAGAGGTGGTAGGAGCAGGACTCTAGCTTGTGTGAGCCCAGAGAGTTTCATGTGGGAATATCTGCAATGGAGCATAGGCAGGGACATCCATTCCTCAAGGTTTTTCATGATCCTCTAGGAGATTTTAGCCTTGGGGTGACTGTAGGGTCTGGACAGAGCAGGGTGGTTTTGCCCATGTTGGAGCAAGTCAGATCCCATCTGTTGGCCTCTTCCAGAGTGCCAGCCTGCCTGCACCCACTTGCGGTATAACCTTGGATACTCAACATGGGTGGTTCCTGGGGGCCCTTGTTATAGCTTCTTTACTGGAAGACTGTGTCTGATTGTTGGAAAACTATAATAGAACAACCTCTGCTGACATGCAGCAGTCCACCCACACCTTCTCCCTACTGCAGCCTCCCCAGACTGCTTTGCTGGCATGCACTCACCCATGGCCAGCCCCCCATCACTTTAAAAGAGTACACGTGTGCATGCACCCCACCACACAATTGCTGCCAATGTGAGTACACCCCACCTCCCCATCCCCAGCTGATATGTGGGCACCTGGCTATGCCACCATTGCCAGAACAAATGCATGCAGAGACACAGGCAACCACATCCTTCACATGCTGCCACCACCACCAGTGTGAATGTGCACACAGAAGCCAGCAGCCCTGTGAGTGCCAGAGCCCTGCCTCCAGTGCTGCCACCACTAGTGCAAGTGCAAGCATAGATACCAGCACCTTGCTAACACCTTTCCCCTACCATGGCACTGGCATGAGCACACACAGGAACACTGGAGCCTCACTCACACAGGTACACTGCCTTGCTGTCATGGCTGCTGGCACATGCAAGCAAGCATAGATCCTGCTGCTACTGCTCTGAAGAAGTGCTTTGGCCAGCACCACCCATCAGAGTGTTGTGGCCAGCTTACCAGGAATACCTTGGCCCCTCCAGAATATCAGGTTTCTAACTTTGAGGGTCCAGTTTACAAAACCAGTTGCCTGGTACCAGGCTTCTAGAGTTAGAGCATGTGGCCCAGGAGTGCTGAGCTGAGAACTGGCCCTGTAAATCTTCCAGAATCCAAGCCAGTTGATGGAACCCACCTTATACCATGATCAAACCATCAAGGGCATAAAAGAAGATAAAACAAACAAACAAAAAAACCCATCTGAAGAATAGCAGCTTCACAGATTGAAGGAACATTAACCCACACGGATGAAAAAGAAACAAGGCAAGAACTCTAGCAACTCAAAAAATCAGAGTTTCTTCCCTGCCAAATGACTGCTCTAATTCACCAGCAACCGTTCTTAACCAGGCTTTGCAATGGCTGAAATAATAGACATAGAATTCAGAAAATGGATAGGAATTAAGATCATCAAGATTCAGTAGAAAACCAAAACCCAATCATAGGAATCTAAGGAATACAATGAAATGATACAGGAAATAAAAAATCAAATGGCCATTTTAAGAAAGAACCAAACTGATGTGATAGAGCTTCAAGAATTTCATAATACAATTGCAAGTATAACAGTAGAATCAATAAAGCCAAGAAAAGAATCTGAGAGATGAAAGACCAGTTCTTCAAAATAAGTCAGTCAGACAAAAATAAAGAAAAAAGAATTAAGATGATTAAACAAAGCCTTTGAAAAATATGAAATTTTGTAAAGCGACCAAATCTATGACTTACTGGTGTCCCTAAAAGAGAAAAGGAAAAAGAAAAATTTGAAAAACATATTCCAGAATATTGTCCATAAAAATTTCCCCAGTCTTTGTCTCTGATAAAACAGACTTTAAAACAACAAAGATCATAAGAAAAAAAAAATTTCCCCAGTCTTACTAGAGAGGCTAACATTCAAATTCAGAAAGTGCAGGGAACCCCTGCAAGATATTACGCAAGACAGCCATGCCTGGGACACACAGTCATCAGATTTTCCAAGGTCAAAATTTAAAAAAAAGTTAAAGGTGGCTAGAGCAAAAAGTGCCATCAGGCTAACTAACATTGAAACTTTCAGCAAATACTGTACAACCCTAAAGACATTGGAGGCCTATATTCAGCATTTTTTGAGAAAAGAAAGTCCCACCAAGAATTTCATATCCAGCCACACTAAGGTTCATAAGTGAAGGAGAAATAAGACCAGCCAAACTAAGGTTCATAAGCAAAGGAGAAATAAGGTCTTTTTCAGACAAGCAAATGATAAGTGAATTTGTTACCACCAGAGCTGCCTTACAAGAGGTTTTTAAGAGTGCTGAATTATTTCCCCAAAACAATGAGGGTACAGGCATTAGGTAAATATACCCATTCCAAATGAGAGACATTGGCCAAAATGAAGTGATACAGGCCCTATACAAGCCCCAAATCCAATAGGGCAGTCATTAAACCGTAAAGTTCTAAAATGATCTCCTTTTTGACTCCATGTCTTATATCCAGGTCATGCTGATGCAAGAGGTGGGTTCCCACAGCCTTGGGCAGCTCTACTCCTGTGGCTTTGCAGGGTTCAGCTCTTTTCTTGGCTGCTTGCATGGGCTGGCATTGAGTGTGTGCAGCTTTTCCAGGTGCATGGTGCATGCTGTCAGTGGATCTACCATTCTTGGGGCTGGAGAACGGTGGCCTTCCTTTCACAGCTCCATTAGGCAGTGCCCCAAGGGGCACTCTGTTGGGACTCTGACCCATATTTTTCTTTCACACTGCCCTAGCAGAGGTTCTCCATGAGAGCCCCACCCCGCAGCAAACTCCTGCCTGGGCATCCAGGTGTTTCCATACATCTTCTGAAATCTAGGTGGAGGTTCTCCGATTTCAATTCTTGACTTCTGTGCACCTGCAGGCCCAACACCATGTGTAAGCTGCCAAGGCTTGGGGCTTGCACTCTCTGAAGCAATGGCCTGAGTTGTACATTTGGCCCTTTTACTTACAGCAGGAGCTGAAGCAGCTGGGATACAGGGCACCATGTCCCAAGGCTTCATAGAGCACTGGGGCCTTGTGCCAGGCCCGTGAAACCAATTTTCTCTCCTAAGTCTCCTGGCCTGTTATGGGAGGGGCTGCCAAGAAGGTCTCTAACATGTCCTGGAGACATTTTTCCCACTGTCTTGGTGATTAATATTTGGCTCCTTGTAACTTAAGCAAACTTCAGCAGGCTTAAATCTCTCCCCAGGAAATGTTTTCTTTTCTTTCTTATCATATTGCCAGGCTGCACATTTTCCAAACTTTTCTGCTCTGCTTCCTCTTGAATGCTTTGCTGCTTAGAAATTTCTTCTGCCAGATACCCTAAATCATCTCTCTCAAGTTCAAAGTTCCACAGATCTCCAGGCAGGGGCAAGATGCCGCCAATCTCTTTGCATAGTAAGAATGACCTTTGTTCCAGTTTCAAAGAAGTTCTTCCTCTCCATCTGAGACCACCTGAGCCTGGATTTCATTTTCATATCACTAGCAGCATTTTCATCAAACCCATTCAACAAATCTCTAGTAAGTTCAAAACTTTCCCATATCTTCCTGTTTTCTGAGCCCTCGGAGGGTCTTTAGGAAGCTGTAAACTTTCACACATTGTTTTGTCTTCTTCGGAGCCCTTCAAACTTCCATCGTCTGCCTGTTACCCAGTTCCAAAGTCACTTCCACATTTTTAAATCTCTAGAGCAGCACCTCACTCTACTGGCACCAGTTTACTATCTTAGTTTTCTGCTGTTTATAATAAAGACATCTCTGAGGCTGGGTAATTTATAAAGAAAAAGATGTTTAATGGAATCACAGTTCCACAAGGCTAGGAAGGCCTCAAATAATGGTGGAAGGCAAAGGAGGAGAAAGGCACATCTTACACAGTGGCAGGCAAGAGAGCATGTATGGGGGAACTACCCTTTATAAAACCATCAGATCTTGTGAGACTTAATCACTATCACAAGAGGAGCACAGGAAAAATCTACTCCTGTGAGTCCATTACCTTCTAATGAGTTCTCCCACAACATATGGGAATTATTGGAGCTATGATTCAAGATGAGATTTGGGTGGGGATATGGCCAAATGATATCAATTTATATATGAAACACTATATGACAATAAAAAATTGAATGAAGTACTGATACATGTCTCAATTTAGATAAACCTTAAAAACATCAGGCTATGTGAAAGAAGCCAGACACAAAAAGGCCATATATTATGTTATTCCACTTATATAAAATGTCTGGAGTAGGCAAATCTAGAGAGAAAATTGAATAGTAATTGATAAGAGCTGAGGTTATAAGGGTATGTAGAGTGATTGCTTATGGATATGGAGGTTCTTTTTGGGGTGGTAAAATATTATGTGAGTGTACAAAAACTGGTGAATTGTATACTTTTTAAAAGATGTTATAGTATAACATATCTCAATTATAAAAATTCAACATCCTTAAAGAAAAGAACTTTCAACCTACAATTTCATATCCGGCCAAACTAAGCTTCATAAGTGAAGGAAAAATAAAATTTTTTGCGGACAAACAAGTACTCAGAGATTACATCACCACCAGGCCTGATTTACAAGAGCTTCTGAAAGAAGCACTACACATGGACGGGAACAACCAGCATCAGCCATTCCAAAAACATACCAAAAGGTAAAGAGCATCACCATAATGAAGAATCTACATCAACTAATGGGCAAAACAGCCAG
>CAUYQU010004650.1:0-19449 GCA_963574635.1 Cheracebus regulus
AAAATATTCTTCAGGATATTATCCAGGAAAACTTTCCTAACCTAGTAAGGCAGGACAATACTCAACTCCAGGTAATACAGAGAACACCACAAAGATATTCCTCAAGAAGAGCAACCCCAAGACACATAATCATTAGATTCACTAGGGCTGAAACAAAGGAGAAAATTCTAAGGGAATCCAGAGAGAAAGGTCAGATTACCCATAAAGGGAAGCCTATCAGACTCACAGCGGATCTCTCAGCAGAAACCCTACAAACTAGAAGAGAGTGGGGGTCAATATTCAACATCCTTAAAAAAAAGAACTTTCAACCCAGAATCTCATATCTAGCCAAATTAAGCTTCATAAGTGAAGGAAATATAAAATTTTTTCAAGTACTCAGAGATTTCATCACCACCAGCCCTGCTTTACAAGAGCTCCTGAAGAAGCACTACATGCAGAAAGGAACAACCAGTATCAGTCATCCCAAAAACTTAAGAGTATCACCATAATGAAGATTATATCAACTAATGGGCAAAACAGCCAGCTAGCACTAAATGACAGTATTAAACTCACATATATCAATATTAATCCTAAATTTAAGTGGATTAAATGCCCCAATCAAAAGACATAGACAGGCAAATTGAATAAAAACTCAAAACCTATTGGTACACTGTATTCAGACCTATCTTACATGCAAGGACACACAAAGACTCAAAACAAAGGGATGGAGGAAGATTTATCAATTAAATGGAGAGCAAAAAATAAAAGCAGGAGTTGTAATTTTCGTCTCTGACAAAATAGACTTAAATAATAACAAAGACTAAAAGAAACAAAGAAGGACATTACATAATGGTAAAAGGATCAATGCAACAAGAAGAACTAATGATCATAAATATATATGCACCCTATACAGGAGCACGCAGATACATAAGACAAGTTCTTAACAACTTATAAAGAGATTTAGACTCCCACACAATAATAGCGGGAGACTTTAACACCACATTGTTAACATTAGACACATCAACGAGATAGAAAATTAATAAGGGCATCTATGACTTGAACTCAGACCTGGAACAAGTAAACTTAATAAATATTTACAGAATTCTCCACCCTAAATGCACAAAACACACATTTTTCTCAGTATCACATTACACCTATTCTAAAAGTGACCACATAACTGGAAGTAAATCACTCTTCAGCAAGTGTAGTATTTCACAGATTTAAATGAAATATTGGTTGGCTGTTTGTTTGTTATTTTCTTCCCTTATTCCTTCCTGTCTCTGTTGTTAAGTACATTTATTGGCATAAAAGAGGTCTTTAATATCTGTTTTTAGATAGCATTCCAGCCTGTGCAATAAAGCAAGACTTCTGTTATCTCTCCCTCTTTCTCTTCCTCTTTCTTTCTCTAAAAAAAAAAAAAAAAATCTCATTTATCTTTTTAATCTCAGCATATAACTTAATGCCTAGTATTAATGAATTAATGAATATATTTACTAAACAAATATTTATTGAGCACAAAAAGTAATGTCCGGGCCCTGTGTTGGGCACTGGGATTTCAATAGTTAACAAGGTATACAATGAGATTTGGTTGAACCAAAGTTCATTTCAGAATTTATCTATACGTAAAGAAGAAATAAATAATGTACCAAAATGCAAGTAAACAAAAATAATAATACAAACCAGAGTACTTTTCAAACAGCTATGACATATCACTCACTAAGTACAGAAGAAAATAAAATTAATTATATCAAAAGACTTGCATCTTCATCATTAATATTTAAAAAAAATGTAACATTGAACTAAGCTAAAAACTGAAAAACAGGTTTTATCTTTATTTCTATCCTTTAAGAAGTAGCTATTATTTTTCAAAGCATGGACTCTAGAGTTAGGATGTGTAGGTTTAATTTCTGACTCCTGTGTGTAATTTCTGTGACTTTGAAGAGTGCTGTACATTCTGCATACCTTAGCTGTTCCAACTGCAAAATGGTGATGATGGGGTGATGACAATAGTACCTAGCTCGTAAAGTACGGTGTTGTGGGGATAGTTAAAATGGTAATACATGCAAAATGTTTACAATGATGACTTATTATATACTAACTTATAATTTTTCATTTCTGAGTAAGTGGAAGAAAGTGGACATGGTAAAAGATTTAAAAAAATTTATGTTTGTGCCATTTATATTTAGAAAGTTTAAATAGAAAGAATGGAAGCTGTAATGAAAAACAACATAAATATGAGATTTAAAAATGATTTTGTGATGAGATAACAGGGATTGGATATGTGATTCAGAGTTATCACCATGCATGATGTATATTTAAATTAACCTAATATATACAGGGAGGCAATGGAGTCTCCCAGCAATGGAATTTGAGTAGTGTAAATGATTCAGTTTTGTATATCTTCAGACACATCCTAGGTCTGAAGATTAATAGATGGGGGAAATTTCAGGAGAAAATTATAGGGTCCTCTGAAGAGAATTCTCTCTTAGGAGAACAACTCAACACAAGCTGGAATTGTCGACAGAGATTGGAGTTCAGAGTAAGATAATGGATCTGGGCATTGTGCATTCATCTTTACTTGAAGAAAACTTAACCTAGCCACAGAACATAGCATGCATACCCTAGAGGAAAACCAATAAGAAAATGCAAAACTACGAGTTCTTAAACTTTGATATCTAAGTGTTTGCCATTTAAAAGCTTTGTATAAAGAGAAGGGAATTTTTTCCTGTTTAAAGGGAGATTCAAAGAAAGAATATGACCATTGGCCACCGATAGATCATTGATTAAATGCAGCAAAGAGAGGAAAGTCAGGAAAAATGTGCATGACAGCAAAAACCAGCTGGAGCTGTTGGAGCAGGCTCCATGGCAGGGAGTCTTTAGCAGTGCAGGTTGTTGCTTGGGTGGAGCCACTAGAGCATGGCCCCAAGGTGACAGATGGCAACCACGTGGAGGAAGGCCAAGTGTATGTGGAGAGAGAATTTAAAGTTAGTTCCAGAGGAAGAAACAAAGTGAAGGAAGCATGTCCCGGAACAACCTAGTATCAAAATTTTGACCCCAAGGGATTATGAAACATCATCACAGAGGTCAACTCAGGCAACTTTGTAATCACCTGTAGGAGAAAGTACTATACTTGTTCATGAATGCACTATAATTTCCCTGGGAGCATCTCCAGTTACCACAAAGAGAAAGGAATCTGGAAGTGTGCGTGTGTGTGCATGATTATGTAGGGTACTGCATGATTATGCTGGTAGTCCACAACCAACAAAAGTTGGGCGTAATATGACTATTACATTATCTATGTCCACAAGCTAGAAAGTAAATGATGGAGGTATTTGGATTGCAGTTTATAGATGACTAGAACAATCAATATAAAGCATAGAGTGGATTGTATAATGCATATTTACCACATCTCAGCTCAGACTTTGAATAACTCTCTGACTAGGGAGAAATCCTGTGACAACTTTTTGCCCCTACTACATAGGCTGATGAAAATGATGGTGTTGGAAATACATACTCCTCTGCACCTTTGGCAACCAGAGAGTCATCTTATCCAAGCACAAATATTTAGATGCTCTTCCTGGACTTCAGACCTTGAGATGATGTAGAAGATATAGCTTTGGTTGCAGAATGTTTGTGTGGAGTATAAAGAGCAACAGCAATGTTCAGCCCTGGATGCTGCCCCGGAGAGTTCAGGGATGACAGCACAAAAATCTGGGCTCAAACAGAGGATTCCTGTTGGCAAGCACTTTAGCATAGCCCACCATCTTTGGTCCCTGGGAAGCTTTGTTCTCCAATCTTTCTTTTGATTTGGGAGCAATTACCTAACCAAAAATAGCCTTTGACTTAATTTTGTCAAAGTTGTTTTATTTTCTTTGCAATAAAGAATCCAAAGTGGAGATGTCTAAACCTTGTTAGTCACTTATTTGAGCCATTATAACAGGAATAAGAGCCCATGTCTTAGTTTTGTGGCCATAATAATCATATTAAAGGAAAAGTCTAGACATGCTCTTATTTGTTGAAAACAGCCTAACATGAACAGATAGTATAAGGTAGACCAGGAGCCAGAAAACGTTTCTATATGTGAGGATTAGAGAAAAATAGCAAATATTTTAGGCTTTTCCAGTCATGTGGTCTGTGTTGCAACTGTGGAACTCTGCCATTGGGCGTGAAAACAGTCAGAGACCATATGTCAATGTACAAACATAATTGTGTTCCAATGAAACATTATTTACGGAAATAGGTAGCAAGCAAAATTTGGCCTGAATTTGGTTAAACTCTCATCTAGTGGAATAAACATGGGCCTTAAAAACTGATAGACTTATGTGACCCTAAAATTTCCTCATTCATAAACAGGCATCATAGTACCTCATGTATTTCCCGAGGATTAAATTTAAGAGAACACATATTTTTAACGCACTTTGCTTACTTTGCTTTGGTTTACACATGTTGTTTCATAAAAAGTGTGCCACATATTAGAAGCTCAATATGTAGTTATTATTAATTATTATGTATCCTGGAAGGAAAAGTTAACATTAATGTGTCAACAACACATGCACACACACACACTCACTCAAGTATTCACACTATTTTTCAAAGAATAGTGTTCTTCACTAGAAACAATTTCCAAATAATACTACATAGGCTGATGGAAATGGTGTTGGACATACACCTCCTTCATCCTAACCTTATACTGGGATACTCTTTATCCTAACCTTAACTGAAAAAGGCTACTGTATTTTTGTTGCATAAATAGTCCTCACAGCCTCAAAATACTACCACATATAGTATTTCAACTGTTGGCCATTCTAGCTATTCCAAAACTGATCCTCTCATATATACATATTAATTAGAGGTATGAAGGAGGATGTGAGCTCAGTTTACCACACAGATGTGAATAAAGAGGACATGTTTAAAATATGTTCACAGAAAGGGCTGTGTAAACAGCAACTAATTAAAAGACTGTGGCACCTTGAGAATTCAACACATTTTTGATTGGCTCTGATAGTGCCTATTTTATGCAAACTACAGAACTGAAAAAATGCAGAGAAGGGATCCATGCTATTGAATTTATTGGAAAATTTTTCCTGGCTAGTACTTTCACTTGTAATAGCAATTCATCAATTACATGCCCAATCCACAGTCAACAATGTCTTCTAATGGCTTTTTAAATAAAATTCTAATAACTACCTGACACTCCCCTCCCCTGACCAGGGCACAAATGGCACAGTGACTTAAAAGGATATCAAATATTTATTTAGTATGTGTGATGGTTAATTTTACATCTCAATTTGGAAGATATTTTTGAATGAGATAAGATTTAAATTAGTGAAGTTTGAGTAAGCAGATTGCCCTCCATAATATATGTGGGCCAATTAGTTAAAGGCCTGAATAGAACAAAAAGGCCAGCTTCCCAGAACAAAAGAGGCCTCTCTGGCAAACTACCTTCAGACTTCATCTGCACTATTACTTCTCCTGGGTCTTCAGCTTTCCTGCCCATATTGCAGGAAAGCTCTTCAACTTCTATAATCATATGAGTCAATTCTTTACGATAAATCTCCTCAATGTATGTAGATATATGTATATATACATATATATATATATGTACATATGTGTATGTATGTATATATACATATATGTGTGTATTTATATACATATATATGTGGATATACACATACACATAGAAATGTATATATGTGTATATATATACACTACCTTTATCCTAACCTTATACTAGGATATATACATATATATACATATGGATATGGATACACACACACACACACACACATATATATGAAATAGAACCAACCTTTTATTGGTTCTGTTTCCCATTTATCTGGAGAATCCTAATAAAATATCTAACAAACCAGTTTCTTTCTATATAATGTACTTTATTTAATTTGCATGATAAACATGCACAATATAATAAAGTTTTGTCATCCTAATTTTTTTTGTTTCTTTGTTTTTCATAGATGGATAAACTGATGCACTCATTGGGTAAATATCTGGGGCATGCAGCTAATAAGATTTGGAGCTAGGATTTGAAGCACTCTTATTCCAAATGTATCTATCTCACCAGGTAGATGTTATTGTTCTACAATTCAGAAAGTTGAGGATGGGGAAAGATAAGTAATGTGCTTGTCATCAAACAGTAACTAGAAAATCAATGCCTCCTTGATTTCAGATTTCATATTAACTACTGAAATAGATTGCTAATGACACTTCTAAATGTAGAATCTGAACAAAGCAGATTTTATATGATATTAACATGTTATATTTAGTGCTATAACATTACATACTTACATTACATACATACTTATAATTCAATTCTGATAGTAACAAAAAGCAAAATATAAATAAAATATTTCTATTGCTAGGTTTCAACTAGTTGTTATTGCTCTAGGCAGGCAAACATCAGAAGCCTTTGTGTTCTATCGAGACATCGGTATTGTGTCCGTTTATAATTGCAGGCCTGCTGAGAAATACTGTGACCTAGATTTACATTAGGAAAGAAGCCAGAATCTATCAGCAAAATTTTCCAAATGTCTCAGTTGTTACACACTTCTGACATTAAGGTGAAGGCAAATTGTTAAGAAGATGACTTTTCTTATAGCTTCCTAATATACTTAGCATAAAGGTTTTCCTGCTTTTTGAGTTGATCTGATTTGTGCTTGGAAACTTTATTATGTGATTTAGTGAGGGGTGCTCAGGGGTAATAGAGTTCCAACAATCTTCACGTCCAGGTTCTTAAAGCTGGGGTACTTAGACAAGATGATAAATGGTATCAGATTATAAAATCTGCATTTCACAATGGAGATGGGTGGAGTCGTGTGTTGAATTTTGGTTCACTCTCTCCCCACAAAGAGATATGCTGAAGTCCTGCTTTCTTGTACTTCAGAATGTGGAATTGCTTTGGAAATAGATTTTTTATAGAGGTAATGAATCCAAAATGAGGATACCAGGCTGGGCTCTAATCCAATATGACTGGTGTCTTTATGCCAAGGGGAAATCTGGACCAGACACAGACATACACAGAAGGAAGATGATGTGAAGAGCCAGGGAGAATCCCAAGTGAAGATGGAGGATTGACAAGGATCACAAAAGATTGCCAGCAACCACCAGAAGCTAGAAGAGGGAGGGAAGATTCACCTACAGGTTGCAGAGAGGGCATGACCTTGCTGATACCTTGATTTTGGACTCCAACCCTCCGTACTATGAGACAATGTATTTCTGTCCTTCTAAGTAACACAGTGTGTGGTACTTTGTTATGGCAGCTGTAGGGAACTATTACAGCAAGCAAATACATATTTTTCAGAAAAGAAGGTCATACTATTAATCATATTCTTCAGGGATACCTGATCCAAAAAGGATGAGAAGTCATTGTCTTTTTGTTGTTGCTTTGAGACGGAGTCTTGCTCTGTCGCCCAGGCTGGAGTGCAGTGGTGTGATCTCAGCTCACTGCAACCTCCGCTTCCCGGTTCAAGTGATTCTCCTACCGCAGCCGCTTGAGTAGCTGGGATTACAGGCATGCACCACTATGCCTGGCTAATTTTTGTATTTTTATCAGAGACAGAGTTTCACCATGCTGGTCAGGCTGGTCTAGAACTCCTGACCTCATGATCCGTCCACCCCAGCCTCCCAAAGTTCTGGGGTTACAGGCTTAAGCCACCACATACGGCCAAGAAGTCATTGTCTTAGAGCAGTCTGGAGAAACATCTGGACATCTGGCCATATACGTAAGTCATAACATTCTTATTCTGCAAAATATTTCTGAGGCCTCATTCCAAGTATCTGAGTTTGTCTGAAAGGGCTTCATTGTTGTCTGATTTTACAAATTACAAATAATTAATCTTACAATAGGTACATTCCAGGAGTGAAAGAAAGAAGTGGTCTTCTGAAGAGCTTGTAAATAGTGAACAATTGAACAAATAACAGTTTGATTTTAATGGTAAAGTCAACACATATCATTTGAAAACATTATAAAATATAGGAAATTAGAGAAACAAGTAAAATTAGAGAAAACTATGCATACAACTCTTAAACACTGTTTGCTTGTTTTCATCTTAGGTTATTTCCTTAGTAGAGGGGCTGGTGGTTTCATTAAACATCATTGTTTTCCTGGGTTTGATTTCTGCAGAAATGTTATCAGACTGGAAGAGTCTGGCTGTTTGAGGGGGTTCTAGGCAGGTGTTGCTCCTGCCCCTCCACTTGGTCAACGATGGGAGTAAAAAGAACCTGCAAGGTGCTCCAGACACTGTGTGGATAAGAAAAGGGGAAGAACTGTAGAAGCTGCTGGGTATGAGGAAGATGGGAAAATACAGAGAAATATCATAGAAAACCATTTATGGATTTTGTTCACGTGATGGACTGTGTGATCATGTATGACACTTCCTATGGGAACTACAGCAAAGATCATTTTATATACATGCCTGACCTCATTTCACATTGTTTACTTAATACAAATTCTTGAAACAGGAATTACTGGGTCAAAGATATTAACATCTTTGTATTATCGATACATGTTTTCAAGCTCACTTCCAGAAAGATTGCTTCATAATATATACCAGCATTGTGTAGAAGTGCTATTTTCAAAGTGGCTTAATCAGCGCTGAGAATTCTTTTCCTTATTGTGCACAATTTAAGAGGTAATAAATGAAATGTTGTTGTCTATATTTGTATTTTTAATTATTAGTAACGCTTGGTTTTATTCTTGTTAGCCATTTTTGTTTACTTGTATAAGAAATGTTATTCATCTTCACTTTCCATTTTGCTTTCTTGATCTACACTTTTAATTTTTGTATTAATTTTCTTAAATTACAAAATTATGTGTTCATGAAACATTCAAACCATGTTAAAATGTGTAAAGATAATGCCACTCCCTTTCAATCTTTTTCCTTGGAGTCCCATTTCAATAGCATGTCCTTGCTCATATCTATACTTGTATAAACATTTACAGGCTGATAAAAGGATATATATATTATTATTTTATTTAGGGATGTTGATACATACATCACTCTGCAACTTGCTTTTTACACTTAATCTTTCAGATTGATCTTTCTTCTAGGTCAATTACTACAGACATAACATAATATATATATTTTTAATAGCCATGTATTATTTTTGAAAATAATATACTAAAATGTTTAAATATTTTTTCTCAATATGGATAATCAAAGTATTTTTAGTTAGTTCAGGTATTTGTTTCTTTGGATCATGATAAATGATGCCCAAAAAAAACAAATTTACTTACCCAAATATACATACAGCACAAAGATCATGATAAATGATGCCCAAAAAAAAACAAATTTACTTACCCAAATATACATATAGCACAAAGTATAAGTAAACATTCTTGTAAGCATATTTACATGCATATTCTTATATATTATTGCTTTAGTTCTGTAGCTTAGGTTCCCTCAAAGTTTAGGTCTAAATAAATGATGAGGACTCATCTCATTCAAAAGCCAATAATTTAGGGTGGTATTAGGGAGAGCCTGACAGGATATATCCATTTCTGCAAACAAATGGCAATGTTCTTTACAGATTTGAAGAAATTTAGGCATTTTTTATAATCTCTAAAACTCATTGATGTTCCACAGGAAAACCTTCAAAAGGCTAAATCATTTAACATAACTGTGGATTTTGATTTCTGACTCTAATCTTGGAATCTAACAAGAAAAATGTTTTTTATCTTTGGAAATAAGAAAGTAAAAAAAGTGATAGGAAGTAGGACAGGACAGAGTACAATTTTCTTTGAGTTCACAAAGTCTGGATTTTTGGCTTTCCTTAGAACTTTGATATACTGCAATGGGAAGAAAATAAATGAAGAGTATGTCTAAAGCCAATTCCATCTCCAGTTATATACCATTTAAATTACCATGGTAGGCAAGCTTCCAAATTAGAAAAATGCACTTCTGATTAGAGGATAAAAGAAGTGCAATATTTAAAAGTTGATTTTAAAATAGGTCAAAGTAGCTATGGTCTGAGTAGCTGAGACTTGAACAATTTTAAACACCAAATGTGGTCATTCAAAGAAAATGCTGTTGAAGTTGTGGGGTAGATCTAAATAGAAAGAGGCTACCTTCACAGGATAGCTGAATCAATCACCCTTTAGTACATAAAATCTGTGATATTTAACTAGAAGCGTGCTTCAACATCTACCTGGAGTTCCTGTGAAAAGCATGTTGGCTGAAATTCTAATTCAGTAGGCTTGAAATGGTACTCAGCATGTATGTTTTGATTCTCAAATGATTGTTATGAGCAATTCTGAATGAAGATCCACAGCCTAAAATATTTCTAGTAGTAAACTCCCCAGATTATTTGAATCAGAATCATCCTAGGGACATGCTAAAATATACTTTCCTAGGTCCACTTCAGATTTCAATTCAAAATGACAGGAAAAAGACTTGAGAATCCAGACTTTGTACCAAATGCCACTGGTAATGACACTGAAGTTTCTGGAACACTAGACCTGCACAATCCAAGAATAGCATTAAAGGTACTTGGCTTCACTGTTCTGGAGCAATTGTAAATGAGTTGAGATGTAACCAAAAGGCCACCAGCAAGTGTGAACACTGGTTGTAAGATTTAACAACCTGATATATCGAGTCAAAAAGAAACATTTTTAAAGGCTAAAGTTGCTTAAACATTACAGGATAGGAGTACTTTTTTTTTTTTTAATCAGTGACTCTATGACTTTACTACTTACTAATGGTCCAGCTGTCTTCATGTTAAGATCTTCTCAGCATAGCTACTGGGTATCTGGGTTAAGATTCTTTTTGGTGCAAATTAAAATAAAGCTTAGTGAGGGTGAGTGGGGTGGCTGGCACCTGTAATCCCAGTACTTTGGAAGGCTGAGGCGGGTGGATCACTACAGGTCAAGAGCTTGAGACCAGCCTAACAAACATGGTGAAACATCGTCTCTACTTAAAAAAAAAAATTAGCCAGTCTTGATGGCACATGTCTGTGATCCCAGCTACTGGGGAGGGTGAGACAGTAGAATGGTTTGGACTTGGAAGGTGTAGGTTGCAGTGAGCTGAGATTGCGTCACTGCACTCCAGGCTGGGCAAAGAAGCAAGACTCCCTCTCAAAAAAATAAAATTAAAATAAATAAATAAATAAATAAATAAAGCTAGTGAAAGGTAGTCTGAGGAATTAATTTAAACAATTTCAGATGATGTTGAGAGGAATTGATCATAAAGATAAAGGAGTCTCCATTGGAAACTTTTATTCTCATGTCAAATCTGTGAGAGAGAGAATTTGGGCAAGGATTTCTCCCTTGATCTGAAAAAATGTGGAGGAAGATTAGATTAGAAACATGGCAGCTGGGGCCATTCTTGGTAATTCTCAAAGCAGAAGAGATGATTTTGATTCTTAACTAGAGATTTAAGAAATATGTCGAGGAGACCCATAACACTGAGGTCAAACTAAATGTTTACAAATACATAAAACGAGTGTCGCTTGTTATCTGAAGATCGTCTGTTCCTAAGGGATTTGTATGCCCTCTTTACCATGTGCCTAGAAATAAAGTCTAGATAGTGATCTCAGGCCTTTTATTTGTGTTAAATGTTGTGATTTAGTTGTGATTATTTCCCTGACCTTGTAAATGCCCCAAGAGGGGAGATTGGGTCTTGCTTAACAAGTACAACCTCCATAATGCTCACACATAGTATAGAGACTCACACGTAATTTGCTGAACAACTTGGTTACAGGGTTACCCGAATTTTATCTACAAACTCTTCAGGTCTGCTTAAGTTTCTACTATAAGAATTTCTCTGTAGTTACCAGCATTGATATTTTGTTGCCTCTTCTTGACATCTGCTTGGTGGTAGGTTAACTTTTTCTGTGCTTTACTTAGTTTTCCAACAAAACTTTTGAAACCTGTCTGCCTTCCTTCTCGTTCACTCAAAGAACAGCTCCTGGGAGATGCCCTGGAGTGTCTGGTGTGTTCTTGTAGACTGACTTGACGTCATTTCACATAATTTCCAAAACTCTTTTTCTCAAGGATTTCTGCTCTCATTAACCATCTGCGCTACAGTCACAATTCTTAGCCCTCCCAGTCTTCTAAGACAATAATTTTTAAACTTTATAAATGATGGGGGAATCCTGCAAAGATGCACATTCAAATTTAGGGGCTCCTGGGAGGTGTTGGCTATCTGCATTTCTAATAAGCTCCCAGCGAATGCAGCTGCTGCTGGTACATGAACTACGCTTTGAGTAGCAAAAGCCTAAGGACCCTCCACTGTCCCAATTTCCCCCTCTTTCCTCATCATAAAGAATCTTAAAATCTATACATTTTTAGTGAGGAGAGTCTAACACAGCTCATTTTGTTTGCCAGTGTCAATTTACATCACTGAATTCGTTTGCCACTGTGCGGTTGACTAACAAGGGAATCACTTGTTTCTTCTCTTCACACACTGTAAAGGGCCATTTTTCTTATGCTGTGCCTCCACCCCTGCAATCTGTTTTTCTTCTTAAGTGTTGAGAAAAAAATAGGATTTGTCAAAATATATTGCTAGGAAGGCACTGCCCTTTGATAAAATGTTATCTCTGTGCAGTTTTCCACATTTCCCTCTTAACCATTTGGAATTAAATGAGATTGAGTGTGCAGTTGAGTGTAGAGTACAAACCACCTCTAACAAAGGAACATCACAGTGATGAAACTGTACTGAACCCAGTCACTTCATGAGCTTTACAGGTGCACAAACAGGTGACATATGACATTAAACACGAGGGGCAGTTCTCCACTGCAATATTGAGACACACAGCATATCAAAGAGGGGTGAGGGGTGTGTTCTGAGCACTTTGTTAGTAATACTAGTAAAATAGTATTATATTCTTTAAATAGTATTAAATTGAGTATACTCAATTTTGATTCTTTTCTCCTCCAGTTTATTATCTGTCTTCAATAGAGAGTAAGATTATTCATATGTACCGATTTCAACAATTTTTAAAGTACTTTCTCTGACTCAAGGTAGAACAAGGAATTCAATGATGCAAAAATATGACTGCAAGTTCTATCCAGTTTCTTTTATTTTTCCCATGAAGAGTATAGATAAATTTTTTGACAGGAAACTAAAGCACCTTTATTTCTTCATCCCTTTCCACTAATGTTAAATAACACATAAAGAAGAAACTGGAAAAGTGAACCTCCTCAATTTGTGGAAGAGTATAGTTATAGGACTTATAATTTCAGCTGGGTGCAGTTGCTCATGCCTGTAATCCTAGCAATTTGGAAGGCCGAGGTGGGTGGATCACCAGAGGTCAGGAGTTTTGAGATCAGCGTGGCCAACATGACGAAACCCCGTGTCTACTAAAAATACAAAAATTACCTGGACGTGTTGGTGTGCACCTGTAATCACAGCTACTCGAGAGGCTGAGGCCGGGGAATTGCTTGAACCCAGGGGGCTGGAGGTTGCAGTGAGCCAAGAGCACGCCATTCCACTCCAGCCTAGGTGACAGAGTGAGACTCCATCTCAAAAAACAAACAAACAACAAAAAAAACTAAAACTTGTAATCTCAAGTGACTCCCAAGAAATGGTTTCAAGACTTTCCAATGCCTGAAATCTTGACAAAGGAAACATGAGTGGAAACAGCATAAATGGGAGGAAGCAAAGTAGCTATTTAATGGAAAATGGCTCATACATGACTTCAAAGATTATCAACTTCTACAGTACCAGGAAAAGGTTCTTTTGGTGTGTAATTTTTCTCTTCCTCCTGTTCTCCTTCCTCTGCCTTTTGGTTTACTTTTGTTCCTAGGATAAAGGAGTGTGACAACTGAACTCATATTGAATGTGAACTGTAAGCACATGGTAAAAGACCATGGTACGCCTTGTTTATATATTGAAATGGAGCACACTTTACCAGAGCAGAGTTGAAGTAATTTTCAACCACATTCTTAACACATACAAAACTATCATTAGAACAAACTAAATTTGTGATGTTGTCTATGAAAAGAGGTTTCTCTAAATTTGCTGAGTGTATCTGTTGAGCTGGACTTGAAGGAAACCAGGTTGTCCAGCAGAAATGCAGCTATGGAGCAATCGATTCAACTGTTTAGGGCCAGGTATAGTGGCTCACACCTGTAATCCCAGCACTTTGGGAGGCCGAGGCGGGTGGATCAGGAGGCCAGGAGTTCAAGACCAGCCTCACCAATATAGTGAAACCCTGTCTCTATTAAAAATACAGAAAAGTAGCCAGGCGTGATGGCAGGTGCCTGTAGTCCCAGCTACTCAGGAGGCTGGGACAGGAGAACCGCTTGAACCCGGGAGGCAAGAGGTTGCAGTGAGCTGAGACCTCATCACTGCACTCCAGCCCGGGCCACAAATCAAGACTCCATCTGAAAAAAAAAAAAAAAATGTTCAAGCAATGAAAACATGAACTTTCAACAAAGCTCAAGTGTCTTGATTCAGAGGTTGTCTTCTAGATCGCAGAATATTTCAGTTAACTTGAAGTTCGAATGTGTGCATAAGGGTATTTTCATAATTAAACTCAAACCTTTTAAATTCACTAAAATCCTCTTAATGGATAGAAATGGCTTAGCAGTAAAGATGGACTATACCAGGAAAGGCAAGGAACTAATTTGCCTTCTTTTATAAATAATTCTTTTTTTTATTTCTAATATATCTATCAACATTATACAAATATTCGCTTTGTGTTTGTCTTTTGTAAGATACATTTCTAGATGGTCATTGCTCTATTTTTTCTTCTGTGAGCAGAAGTTTAAACCTTGTAAGAATGAAAGCTTCATTTTATATTAAGTTATGGCATAGATGACATTAATAGTGTATCTGAGTATGTGTGTTAGTATTCAATGTAAAATAAAGACTTCCATATCAAAATACTACTGAAAGTTTTAGTATAGTAATCCCTGTCTAAATACTGAATCTCCTTGTGTACCATTCTTACCTCTGTATTCAAAGTTTGTATATTTGAATTCATTTCCCCAAACCCTATGCATTTTTGTTCTAACAGATACAACTTATTCTTATTTTGAGTATTTAGAAGAGAAGAAAAATAAATAGTAGGGAGTGGTATCAACAAAAAGTGGAAGCAAATTTTTGAGGCATGTTCAGGATAATCTTTTCTCTGGCAACACTGGGAGAGATTCAAAGTTAAGTTCTCTGGGGCGCAGTGGCTCATGCCTGTAACTCCAGTACTTTGGGAGGCCAAGGTGGGTGGATCATTTGAGGTCAGAAGTTCAAGACCAGCCTGGCCAACACGGTAAAACCTTGTCTCTACTAAAAATATAAAACATAGCTGGGCGTGGTGGAGGGCGCCTGTAATCTCAGCTACTTGGGAGGCTGAGGCAAGAGAACTGCTTGAACCCGGGAGGCAGAGGCTGCAGTGAGCTGAGATGGCACCACTGCATTCCACTCGGCATTCGACAGAGGGAGACTCCATCTCAAACAAAACGAAAAATATTAAATTTGATCTACAACCAAACTGCCATGCTGTAAGGGAGGAAAAGGGGACAATTTTAAGAAGCTCTTGGAGAGTTCAGTCGACTCCAAAATACTGGAGTCAATTTCTGAGTCAGCAAACCAAACATATGAAACATTTAGTGGGTGGCAGATGGGGAGAGTTGTCCATGTCAGGGTTTCTGCTAATCTTTGTTTCAGGTGCTCTGTGCTAATTATCCTTTTTAACCTTTGCATCAGTTTTATAAAGTGGATATTACTTTTGTTTTATATATTTAAAAAATTCAATTAACAGAAATTAAATTTAAACTTTAAGACTTTATTTGTATGTTTGGATATAATGTCAGGCAAGCAAAAACAAAAAAAACAGTGACATATAAGGTCTCAGACTTGAGAATAGCAGGATACTTTTAAAAAATTATGTCTATTTGGACAACTACCTTTTATTTAGCATTCGTCATTCCTTGAGTTGGTGTTCACCACATTTCATTAACTAACAAACAGTGACTGGTTGTAACTCTCCCTTTCTTGTCATATTTAAGAGCAGTGTTTGGATCTTAGGCAATAAGTTAAGTGAGTTGTTTTAAAATCTGATCACTGGAAAATAGTTTCTAAATAATTAAACTTTAACATGTTACCTTTTACATTTTAAAGTTTTTCTTTTTTTTTGAGATGGTGTCTTGTCCTGTCACCTAGGCTGGGGTTCAACGGTGCAATCTCAGCCCACTGCAACCTCCGCCTCCTGGGTTCATGTGATTCTCCTGCCTCAGCCTCCTGAGTAACTGGGACTACAGGCACACACCACCATGCCTGGCTAATTTGCGCATTTTTAGTAGAGATGAGGTTTCACCATGTTGATCAGGCTGATCTCAAACTCCTGACCTCATGATCCGCCCACCTTGGTTTCCCGAAGTGCTGGGATTACAGGGGTGAGCCACTGTACCCTGCCTACATTTTTTCTTATAAAGAGTTTCATTTACTATATTTTCATAAACTATAATGAAAGATTTAAAGAGGCAGAAAAGTAAGGGTAATTTTTGTATGCATCATCCTGTTATATTCTCACAAAACTAGAGATGTGGGTCCTATGTCAATATAATAAATATAAGAATTAACACATATGGTTATTATATGCAGTACTCTTCTAAGCACTCTATGTATAACTTATTTGATACTCACAACACCCCTTTGAGGTAGGTATTACGAGTACTTTAGTTTGACAAATGAGTAGGCACAATGAGGTCAAACATTTTGCCAAAGATTATAGAGCTGCTAAGAGGCAGAGTTGTGTTTTAAACCCAGGCCATCTTGAGGGGATGTATTCTCTTCCTGGGTCCACAAAGGGGCGTAGTTTCAAAGACAAGAACTTCCACCCACCTCTCCATCCTGGATCTTAGAGGTCTCTGTTTAAACTTTCACGCATTGGAAAATATCAAAGGTCAATCACTCCAGCAGAAGTTTAAAGGAACTCCTTTCATAGGATGGGAAACCTAAATGGAGTGGGAATTCCTCCCAGGTTAAATGTCCCCATCCCCTTACCAGGGAGGACTCCACTTCTGGATCCCTTTCCACAAAGTTGTGGGAGCTGCTTTTCTCTCTACCCATTTCTTTCTCCTTTTCTTCTCTCTCTGCCTAAATAAATCACTTTCTGCAAAAGTCTCTGGGGTCCGATATTTATTTACGAATGCACCATGCTTGGCAGCATCCTCTCTCCCATTCTTGGGAGATTGAAGGACCAAAAGCCTGGAAGAACACATCCTGAGGGGGAGCTGAGCCCCCACCGTGCCCGGAACCCGGCCACAATCTGACACCAAAATCTGTGTTCATATCTATCATGCTATGATTTTCAACTTCTCTAAATACATAGTAATCCTTGCCTCTACCAGATCCTCATTGGCCATGGATTTATTTTTTAAAATATTAAAATACTATGTGTCTTACTTTAATATTTAGATGAAAAGAAGAATGTGAAATTCTCAAGAGAATTTTCTCAAAAGTAAAGTAAAGTATTTTTCTTAATAGTAAAGTACTATAGCTTGTAATCATACAATCTGGGAAGGAAAAATATATTTCCCTTTATTGTATTACTTTCTGCTGCCTCTCAAAAATACCAAATTCATCACTAATCTGTTTTTTTCTACCAGCTGAATATGTTTAATAATTTATGTCTCCAGTAAAGAAGTAATTAACTCTTCCAGAAGCATTTCCTAAGCACCTCCTATTTGAAGGTATAACTTCATCTATTAATATAAAGATAAGTTAGAACAGAAAAAAACGATGATTTACCAAACTAAAATTAAAAGCTATTAAAACACTGATAACAATTAGAAAATTTTACTCTAAAAAACCCAAAGCAATGTGTTTGTCTAAGGTTAAAAGCAAAAAAAAAAAAAAAAAAAAAGAAAAAAAGAAAAAAAAGAAAAGAAAAGAAAAACAAGAAAATTGAAAAACAACATACTCTTAAGACCAGAATAAATGATGTGGTAAGTCCATCAGGCCAGCATAGGAGAGCTTGCTGGGTTATGATGAAAGTAACAGAAACTCAGTGAGAGTGAATATCTCACATTTCATAGTTCATTTAAAGCACTAAAAGGAGATGATCAGAATTAAACTAACAAATGTATTTTAAAAACTAATTGATAGAAGATATGTAATGAAATCAAGAAGATCAAATTTTAAAGGCTCATGACTTTCATCAAATCAGCAAATTCCAACTATCCAATCATGTAATCTGAATTAATAATTTATACTGGCATGCAAATTAGGTCATTTTTACTGGCAGTATAATAGTGAGTGTCATGTTATAATTGCTGGTAACAACAGAAGTCCTTTGGGACTAGTATTTATTATCATTATATTCACATGATTTTACTCTTCAGCAACCAGTCTATTGTTTTGATTTATCAGAGAGTTATAGCTCTCTTTATTAGAAACCTTTGTCAGTAAAACACCTTATCCAATTAGCCCTGATCTGGACTATACAAGCCAGAACCCCCTGAATGGGAAAGACTGTCACTGAAACCAGTGGTAACATTCCACAAAACCAGCGGTAACATTTCACAAAACCAGTGGTAACATTTCACGGAACCAGCAGAATGGAATCTTGGCAGAATGTGATGGCTCTCCATTATATGCACATTTGAAGCCAATAAAATACCTTTGAAATGTATTGAATAGGTCAGATTCAGAACTAAGTTTACCAACCATCCCTGCTAGCCTAGGACTGAGAAGTCTCCCAGGACATGTGACTTTCTAAAACTGGGACAATCTCACGCAAATAGGATTGGGTAGTCATGCTAAGAAAAATATACTCAGGTTGATCCACCAAAGCTGTGTCCCTTCAAGGCACTAATGTCATTTGTTTTTAATCGTTGGTCACTGGCATAAAACTGGCATCTTTCTGTAGCCAACAGCCACAGTTTTCTTCCAATTCTCTTGGAAATATTCACTATTATGGCTTGTCATTAAATAGAATTAGAGAGAAAAAAAAGGTTGCAATTATTCATAGACTCAGTCATGTAGAGGTGAGGATAGCAGAAAGAGGGGGAATGTAAATGGTCAAAGTTTGTTTAACAGCATCAACCAACATGGTTTTCATGGCTAGCTTTAGAATGTGAGAATGACAAGATGTAGGAATTAGGATATATATTATCACAAGTTTCAAACATTGTTAAAAGCTCATCTTCATGATTAACAGAATTTTTAAAGTAGCCAAGGATCAAGACTTGAGTCAAAGTAAAACCAATTATCTGATGTATTGCATGATGTAGATACGGTTGTGTGGTCCCACTGGGTACTAGCAAACTCAGGCATCAATCAGCTGAGTAGCTGCATAAATGCTAGAAGGACGATTCTTCAGAAGCAACAAATGCTAAGTTAAGAACCTGATTTCTCAAACTTTACAAACTTAAAATACAATAAAAAAAGGAAATCTCCCCCGCCCCCCGCAAAAAAAAAAAAAAAAAAAAAAAAAAAAAGTAAAGAAAGAACTCCTACAAGGTAATTTATTGTTTTAACAACTCGGTGGCCAATAAATCCAAAACAGTTGGGT
>CAUYQU010004651.1:0-28833 GCA_963574635.1 Cheracebus regulus
AGGTCTTTTCACATAGTCCCATGTTTCTTGGAGACTCTGTTCATTCCTTTTTACCCTTTTTTCTATCATCTTGCCTTCTTGTTTTATTTCATTGAGTTGATCTTCGACCTCTGATATCCTTTCTTCTGTTTGGTCAATTCAGCTATTGAAACTTGTGCATGCTTTGCGAAGTTCTTGTGTTGTATTTTTCAGCTCCATCGATTCACTTATATTCTCCTCTAAGTTGTCCATTCTCATTAGCATTTAATTAAATCTTCTTTCAAGGTTCTTAATTTCTTTGCATTGGGTTAGAACATGTTCTTTTAGCTCACAGAAGTTTCTTATTATCCACCTTCCGAAGCCTGATTCTGTGAGTTCATCACACTCATCCTCCATCAGGCCTTGTTCTTTTGCTGATGAGAAGCTGTGATCCCCTGTAGGAGGAGAGGCATTCTGATTTCGGGTGTTCTCGGCCTTTTTGCACTGGTTTCTTCCCATTTTTGTGGATTTATCCACCTGTCGTCTTTGTAATTGCCGACTTTCAGATTGGGTTTCTGAGTGGACATCCGACTTGTTGGTTATGAAGTTTTTTCTGTTTCTTAGTTTTCCTTCAGCGGGCGCCCTTTCCCCACTGAGCTGGGCCTTCCCGGGTTCAGCTGTGCTTGCTGTGCTTCCCGGGTTCAGCTGTGAAACTCTCAGTCTTCAGCGCTTCCAATTGCTGTTCTCCTTGTGGGGATGGGACCAGCGGAGCCCGACTAAAAGGGCACCCAGTCCCGTACACTCCGCACCGAGAAGCGCTGCCCCGGGGCACCAGCAAAACAGCCACGCCGGCCAAAAAAGTCACGCTGGCAACCCATGTGGCTCCTTCGCTGGGAATACCCCAGTTTGTGGGCATCAAAAATTCCTCTGAAATTGCGGCGTCCACTTGCTCTCTGAGCTTTCACTGGGAGCTACAATCTTGAGCTGCTGCTATGCGGCCATCTTGGATCTCTCTCCACCCGGTGATGAAGTTTTTTCTGTTTCTTAGTTTTCCTTTGGCGGATGCCCGTTCCCCACAGAGCCGGACCTTCCCGGGTTTGCTGTGTTTGCTGTGAAACTCTCAGTCCTCAGCACTTCCAATTGCTGTTCTCCTTGTAGGGATGGGACCAGCCGAGCCCGTCTGTCCCGTATACTCTGCACTGAGAAGCACCACGCTGGGGCACTGGCAAAACAGCCGTGCCAACCAAAAGAGTCATGCTGGCGACCCCTGTGGCTTCTCTGCCGGGAATCCCCCATTCTGTGGGCAACAAAATTCGTCGGAAAGTGCGGCGTCCACGTGTTCTCTGCGCTTTCACTGGGAGCTACATTCCTGAGCTGTTGCTAATCGGTCATCTTGGATTTCTCCTCAGCCTTGTATTCTTTAAGCTTCAAGACTCTTCCCTGAGCCTCTGGCCTGAGCAGGTCACAGTTTCTCCTATAGTCCCTAGATAAGAACTTACCTGTTAGGTAAAGTCTGCTGCACAGGACTCTCAATGGAAAGAGACTTTGTGTCCGTTTCAATTATCTCTCTCTCATTCTCTCTTCATATCACTGAGGTATGAGGGATAGGGAGTAAGTTTAGGCAGATTTATCTACATTTGGGAATAGCATTGGCACAGGTTTCACCCTGGCTCACTTCTTGAAAATGGCACCATCAAGGTTTATCATCCAGAAATTTGCCTAACCTTGGAGTTATTTTTCTTGATGTGCATTTGTAAAGTCTTTGTAACTTTGGCTGGTTTGTTCATCCATTCATTTATTTAATTAATATTTATTAGCACCTAGTCCATAGATGCAGTAGACTTTACCCAAGATAAGAAGATGAGGAGTGCTGACAGGAACAGGGTAAGGTCCTTACAAATGTCCTTTTCTCTTCTCCCGTCAACCTCATCTTACCACCCACAGAGAATTTCTACTGACAACTTCTTTCCCATATCCCTGTATCTTCGTATTGTCCCCCTGAACTGCCTTGAGAATTCAAAAATCTTCTGCCTCCATTAAGCAGAGTAATTCACTTCTCTCTAGCTCCTGCTTCATCTAACAGAATCCATTTCGCTTCTCTCCACCTCTTGCTTCATTTAACAGGGCCCATTCATTCTTTCCCTTTTTTTCTATTTGCTTTTCATTTTCCTTTGAAAGAAGTTGTAATTACGTAAAAATATTTTGTTACAGAATTATTTGTGGTCTCAGAACTTCATTTTAGTGTCATCTTTATGGATTTTGTTTCTCAAGAGAAATGCTATAGGAAGGAGAAATTTCTCGGTGACATCTACATACATTCTGGGAACCTAAAACCAACAGACTGGGTGATTATCCAAGGAAAGAGTTTCCTCCTTTATAGAAGTTTTGGGCCATTAGATTAGGGAAAATGTTGGGAAGGAAGAATGTAGCCATTCACAATAAATAAAATTGAGTGGCTTCCCTAACTGAATGGTTCAGTGGCTTCAGGAGAGGTGTGATCCAGCTGCTCTAACCATGTAAACGGAATATGAAATTTCTGCTTCCTCAGAATGGCTGCAGTCCCCTTAGGCTCATGGTTGCAAGGAGCTCACCAGCAATATCCTGGGTCATGTGCTTGCTTATTCAAATCTAGTATGTAGAAAGAAAATCTGTCTTGATATTAGTCAGTGTGAACCAAAAAGGTTGAGTCCTATTGGCTCTGATGGACCTGAGTTGGGTTGTGTGCTCATTCTTGAATCCAGCACTGTGGCCAGGATAAAACCAATAAGGACTTAATTCTGGAGCCATGGGTGAAGTCAATCCCCCTTAAACTTCAACAGTCAGGAAATTCAGGTGCACCTGGTAAGGGGTACTGAAGAAACATTTAATCTACAGATATCTACCGAAGGTCTCTTCCAGTAGCAAGTTCTGAGAGCATCTTATGGGAAAGTCACATCAGAAAGTGGACATTGAAATGCACATAGGATTTCAGGGGGCAAGAATTGGAGGATTGGGAGGGTGAAGAGATTTGGGAATGAATTAAGTAGAGGAAAGGATGTAGCCAAAGACGCAGAGGTGGAAAAGCATAAATTACTAAAGTGAAGGAGAGAGAAGATACACCAACTCTGATCAAACCTGGTGGGGACACAAGATCCTAGGGAAGGGAAATGGAAGGGGTCCTAGAAAGCTCACAGCAGCCCTGAACATCTAGCTAAGGAGTTGGACTGTCTCTTGAGTGCAATGAGGAGCCATTGAGGGATTTTGTGCAGAACAGTCACGCAGTCAGATTTAGGGCTTAGGAAGATTGCTTGGGTGGGGCCATGCAGGAGATGGACCACAATGGGAGAGACCAGAGGCACTGAGGAGGTTACTAGCCTGGGTCATAAAGGCAGCCTTGGGGAGTGACAAGCTCAAAGTTTTCTCATTCCAGTTGTTGGTCAGAGATGTTGCATTGGGAGCCCAAATCTTCCAAAAAAGTGTCAAATCTTTCTGAGAGTCATGAGCAGAGAAGTTCCTGGCATCAGACCTGGGGACACCCACCAGATCTGTGTGACCTAGTTAAGTCCCTTAAGCTCTTTCAGCCTCAGTTTACTCGCCACTGCAAAGTGAGGAATGTGTTCTCCATCTTGGAGCATTATGTTGGAGATCTGTATGACCTAGTTAAGTCCCTTAAGCTCTTTCAGCCTCAGTTTACTCCCCACTGCAAAGTGGGGAATGTGTTCTCCATCTTGGAGCATTATGAGAATTAGGGTGCTTTATGTTAGTCCTCAAGAAATGTCAGGGTTTATTGATACTAGCAATGGGATTTTCTTCAATCTTTTCTCCCCAAGGCCAAACTACACCCTTTGTACACATTAAGAAGCAAACCCTTACTGGGTGATGGAAAGAAAAATGACTCACATTGGTTCAGGACTCTGTACTAAGTGCAATTAATTATGCAGTCTAACCTCCTAGTAGTCAGTTGGGAAGATATCGTCTCCGTCTTTCAGGTGAGGAAATTAGGCTCAGAGAGGGGAAGTACTTTCCCTAGATCCCCCAGCAAGGAATGTGGCAGAGTGGGGATTCCTAGCAACTGACTCCACAGCCCATCCTGTTCCCACCCGTGACAGAGGGTCCCCAGAATTTTCCAGCATGGACCTCAGGTCCTGTAGCACCAGGGTGTTTGTCCCATCCAGCTGTGATCTGCCAGGATGGACAAATCCCAGTAGGCCGGACCAGATGCTGTTTGCCAAGATGGGCTGAGGGTGAAGACATTTACCTGGAGTTACAGAATGCGGTGCCCCCTCTCGGTCTTCTGAGAGATTTCAGCCAACTACCTAATCATTCTTTTTTTTTTTTTTTTTTTTTTTAATAAAGGCTACAGCACCCGGTATTCCCAGGTGGTCTCCCATCCAAGTACTAACCAGGCCTGACCCTGCTTAGCTTCCGAGATCAGACGAGATCGGGCGCGTTCAGCGTGGTATGGCTATAGACTACCTAATCATTCTTAACAGCCCATTGTGCAATCTGACATACATAGGCCCCAGCACACTGATCTGGAGCAACCTACCTTCCTTGATAGGCTTGAAGGAGGCTGTGTATTTTGCTTCCTCCCCATTTGTATGTGGTTTTGTTTTTCTTTGTTTATCCCAGTGTGATGTGTGGAAGGACCAAGGACCTGACCTCAGGGGCAGCCTCCACCATTTACTATCTTTAAGATATTGGACTAGTAACATTTCCTCCTCCAACCAATTTTCTTTTTTTATTAATTTTGTTTTTTTATTTCAATAGCTTTTGGGGTATAAAAGTCTTTTGATTACATGAATGAATCACACAGTAGTAATTTCTGAAATTTTCGTGCACCTGTCACTCAAGCACTGTACCCAATATGTAGGCTCTTATTCCTCACCCACCTCTAACCTTCCCCCTTTTGAGTTTACAAAGTCCATTATACACTCTATGTGCATTTATGTCCTCATAGCTTAGCTCCCCTTTTAAGCGAGAATATACGGTATTTAGTTTTACATTCCTGAGTTGCTTCACTTAGAATAATGGCCTCCAGCTCTATCCAAGTTGCTGCAAAAGAGATTATTTCATTCTTTTTTATGGCTGAGTAGTATTCCATTGTGTATATATACCACATTTTCTTTACCCACTCTATGGGTCGATGGACACTTGGGCCCTAACCCATTTTCTCATCTATAAAATGGGAATATTAATCCTACCTCACAGTTGGTGAGTGCTCCACAAGATAATATCTGCAAAATGCCCCACACTTGGCCCAGCTCACAGGGATGGTACTGGGAAGAGCAGTGAGGTACCGTAAGAAAGAATGAAATTCATTCACAGTCTGAAAGAACACGGGAGTCTATTGTCTCTCCAGAACAGTGCTGAGATGACGGAGAAGCTCTGGTACACATGGTAATCCAGGGGCCAGGTTGCTGGCATTCTGGGGTGGTTGACTGAGTGGCTGGAGCCGAGGCACAGAGCAGGCATCCCAAGATGCCAGGACCCCAAAGAGAAGCATTGAGGGATATTGGGAACAGAAACTTGTTGGGTAGCTGTGGACCCAGCTTCAATCTCATGACTCTGGAAGTCATGGTGGACTAAATTTTGGTAGACACTAATATCAGTCCTCCGTATAGGTTTTCAATGCATAGTACTTGCTCTTTTCAAGATGCTCTTCACCAAGGCAAATCGATAGAGAATTTCAAGAGGCAGAAGAAAGACTAAAAATATTTTTTCTTTAGTTAAGTGAAAATTTAGGGTTGATGTCATTGGCTAAGTTCTGCCATTGACATTTTCTTTCCTGAATTGATGGCCTCGTAAGTTCTTCTTAGGTTTTGTTGGGCAGTCATACCCCATCATCTTTCTGAAAGAATGTTTGAAGATTAGGAATCTCAACAATGGATCCTTTGAAAGAAATCATAGGGCTCAAGTCTTAGATAAGAGTGGCTGGCAAGATAATTTACAACCTAAGATAAACCACCAGAGTTTATTCACCAAGGAGTTGATACGATGTGGAGGAAGGCATGGGCTTTGGCATCAGGCAGAATTCCCTTTGAAGAGGGAGCCAGCATGCTTTCTGCAAGACTTCCTCGGCAGGTTACCATCAGCATTGATGAAGGGTATTTATTTCCTAGGGGTCTCCTCTTCTCTGCAGGATCCACATCTGGAAATGAGGCTGAGTGCAAGTTCCAGAAATCTCCCTGCACCTGGCAAGATTCCCTAAACCCTACTGGGTGCTGATAGCTACCACATAATGTACCTTGGGACCATCAGGGACTAATGTTCTCATGGCCTTTAGCCTTGATCGTGTAAGGACTTCTGTGGCCCTCACCAGTGGAGGCTGTTCTCTCTCACACCCTGCACACTGCTGTGCCTAGAGGCACATCCAGGTAGGCATCCTCCAGGTTCCCCACAACTGTATGTCCTCCTCGCCAGCAACACCCCTGCTTTCCTTTCATGTCACCAGGCCATAGAACCAATACCCACTTCCCAACGTGGCCCCATCTACAAGCAGTCCCACACTTACAATGGTTCCACTTACGATATTTTGGCTTTACAATGGTGCAAAGGTGATAGGCATTCAGTAAAAACTTCGTGTGTCCTACAACAAGTTTTTTTAAATATTCTGTATGGTATTCAATAAACTACATGAGCTATCCATTACTTCATTATAAGTTAAGCATTGTGTGAGATAATTTTGCCCAACTGTAGGCCAATGTAAGTGTTTTGAGCAATTTAAGGTAGGCTAGGATTAGGTAGATTAAATGCATTTCTGACTTACAATGTTTTCCATTTATGGTCACTTCCATCCACATTTCATTGACTGGGACTGGTCCAGCAGTGCTGCCCCTCTGCAGGGGGTTGAGAAATGCCATGCTCAGTGCATCTGGAAGGGGAGGAAAGCCAGACATTGGTGAACATGAGCAATGGCCACTGCACGCCCAGGAATGCAGATCAGCTGGAATGCAGAAGGGAATGCTGGCTGCCAGCAGAGCACTGGATGAGCAGGTGCATCTCACTGTTCTCCGCTCCTCCTGCATCGGCCCCATTGCTTCCACATCGGAGAATACCAAGCTCAGACCCAGGTGGAGAAGAAAACAGCTTTCCTTTATCTTCAGTTCTAATTATGCTCCTGTCTTCCCCTGCCAGGGGCATGAGCATGAAATCAGAATTGTCTAAAGAATTCAAAAAGAAATTTAGCCTTCAGACTAAATGTGTAACATTCCTGCTTCCCACTTCAACAGGGCAGATATGGTTTAAAAAGATGAATTTTTGCTTTATGATGGAAAGTTCAAAACAAGTGAATTCACGAAGAGCTGTTGGCAAAAGCTCTGGGTTTGGAATGAGACAAATATGGGACAGAGAGTGCCAGCTGCCCCCATCCCTGCATAGTCTCTATGAGATGAGCTTACGTCTCAGAGTATTGTCTTCCCCATCTGTGACATTAGGTGGCAACACCTGCCCTGCAGGGTTTTGTGAGGATTGGAGATGACATGTGCACCGGCCTGGCCCATACTCTGTACTCCCTAGGGAGTGTCACTGTCCCCTCCTTTGTGTCCTAAGAGTAGAAACCTATAAAATTGTGCCAATGACTAGACACAGGAAGGACACATTAGACATGGCAGAACAACAGGCTGAAGGACTGAGATGGTTTTTGACCTTGCATTTCCTCATTCCCCTTGTCCCCTCACTTGCCCAAACAGCCAGGGTGAGTACCTGTGCTCTCTACCTCCTAGAAGGAAAGCTAAGCAAGCCCTTTCAGTTTTAAAAGTTGAGGCCCTCAGGGGAGTCTTCAAAATTATAGACAATTCAAAAAATTTAGGAGAATGAATAGATATAGAGGAACTAGGCCTGGCACAGTGGTTCATGCCTATAATCCCAGCATTTGGGAGGCTGAGGTGGAAGGATCACATGAGTTCAAGACCAGCTCAAGCAACATAGCAAGATCCCATCACTACAAAAAATTAAAATAAAGAATTGGCTAGTCATGATGGCACATGTGTAGTTCCAGCTACTCGAGAGGCTGAGGCAGGAGGATCACTTGAGCCCAGGAGTTCGAGACTGCAGTGAGCTTTGATTGTGCCACTGCACTCCATCTAACCTGGGCGACAGAGCAAGACCCTGTCAAAAAGAACCAGATCCCCACCACCAAGACAAGATCAAGAGTCCTTGGGTGTGAAAGTTGGGGCAGGAGAGAGGAGAGGTTCATGTCAGAGGGTCCCTCAGGAGGCTCTTGTGCCCTGTCCTTCTCGGGAGCCTCTCCAACCCCAGGGTGGGGAAGACAATGCAAACCCCAGGCCTGAAAGCAGAGGGGACCATAACTATTTTTCTGGGTAAAGCCTCGGGAGATAACAGCCCCCAGAAGGGGGAATCCATGCAGTAAGACACAATGGAAGACCCAGGAAGGCCCCAGAATGTGCCTGGGAGTAACTCAAAGATGCATGAAGGGCCTTTAATCAGGAACCTTAAATTATGTTGTCTGTAGGCTGCTCCCCGCTTCCTATTCAAACTCCCTGATAGCTTCCCTGCTTTTACTATAAATTAGGTTGCAAAGCACACCCCACTTTGTGGCAGGACACAAAGGAAGGCCTTGTGGGGAGGCCTTCCTGTGGTAAGGGCTGGGGAGAGGTCTGCTCCTTTTAAAGCAGCTGAGATGAAAGTAATAGCATCCAGTCCTAAACTGCCATGCCAGGCTGCAGGCATCATCGACCATGCTGTGCATCCACTGTGTGAGTCCTGCAGTGGATGGCACCTTTCCTGGCTGTGTTGTTCTTGGACATGAGACATTTAAATTCTGTCCTCAGGCTTTCCCAGATATTCTGTGCAACTTCCAGCCTTCTAATAAATCTTGTTCTGCTTAAACTACTGGAGTAGATTCTGTCGTCTGCAACTAATCATGCTAACTGACACTGACTTAGCAGTAACACATGTGCTCAGTGGTGGAAAGGAGGACATCTCAGCAAATGCCCATAGAGGACAACGGTAAGGACCACATGCACGTCTCATCATCCACCTCGTCCTGTACGTTGGCACCATGAACTTTCTGGAAGTTAGAGACAACTTCAATGCAAGGAAGGGGCACTGAATAATAATCGTGATTGTCTTTCCACCACTTAGCAGGGTGGTAACTCAAAGTAGGCATTAGATAATGACACAAGATTAAAGAAAGTGACACTTAATGCTTATTTAATGACCTGAGGTTTATACCCAAAAGACATGCTTGTGTTCACAAAGAATACGCACAGCAAAAGATTTCTAAATCTTTTACTCACACCCTTAAGGTGACTTCTGTCAAAAAAGGGAAAACAAGTGTCAGCAAAGATGTGGAGAAGTTGGAACCCTGGTACGCTGTTGATGGGAATGTAAATAATACATGATTCCACTTGTGTGAGGTTCCTAGAACAGTCAAACCAGAGACAGAAAATAGAATGGTGGTTACCAGGGGCTGAGGAAAAGGAAAAGGGGAAGTTATTGTTTCATGGGTACAGACTATCAATTTGTGAAGATAAAAAACATTCTGGAGGTAGGGAGTCCATGTGAATATACTTAACACCACTGAACTGCACATTTAAAAATGGTTTGGATGTCCTCAATGAACTAGACATAAAGGAAAATACCTCAAAATAATAAGAGCCATCTATGACAAACACACAGCCAACATCATACTGAACAGGTGAAAGCTGGAACCATTCCCCTTGAGAACTGGAATAAGACAAGGATGGCCTCCCTCACTACTGCTATTCAGCATAGTCTTGCAAATCTTGGCCAGAGCAATCAAGAAAGATAAAGAAATAAAGAACATCCAGATAGGAAGAGAGGGATTCAAACTATCCCTGTTTGCAGATGGCATGATTCTAAATCTAGATAACCCCATAGTCTTGGCCTAAAAGCTCCTTAAGCTGTTAACTTCATCAAAGTCTCAGGATACAAGATGACTAGCGTTCCTATATGCCAACAGCAGCCAAGCTGAAAGCCAAATTGGGAACACAATCCCATTCAAAACTGTCACAAAAAGAATAACACATCTAAGAATACAGCTAACCAGGGAAGCAAAAGATCTCTACAATAAGAATTACAAAACATTGCTCAGAGAAATCAGAGATGACACAGACAAATGGAGTGACACTCCATGCTCATGGACAGAAAGAATCAGTATTATTAAAATGGCAATACTGCTCAAAGCAATTTACAGATTCAATGTTATTTCTATCAAAGTACCAATGACATTCTTCATAGAACTAGAAAAACTATTTTAAAATTCATACGGAACCAAAAAAGAACCCAAATAGCCAATACAATCCTAAGCAAAAAGAACAAGGCAGGAGGCATCATACTACCCAATTTCAAACTATATTACCGGGCTATAGTAACCAAAACACCATGGTTCTGGTACAGAAACAGACACATAGACCAATGGAACAGAATCGAGACGTCAGAAATAAGGCCACACACTTGCAGCTGATCTTCAACAAAGCCATCAAAAAAGAACAATAAGAAAAGGACTCCCTATTAAATAAACGGTGCTGGGATAACCAGCTAGTGATAAGCAGAAGATGGAAACTGGACCCTTCCTTACACCATATACAAAAATCAACTCAAGATGGATGAAAGACTTAAATGTAAAACCCAAAACTATAAAAACCCTGGAAGATAATGTGGGCAATATTCTTCTGGGCATAAGAACTGGCAAAGATTTCATGATTAAGATGCTAAAAGAAATTGCAACAAAAGAAAAGATTGACAAATGGGATCAAATTAAACTAAAGAGCTCTTGCACAGCAAAAGAAACTATCAACAGAGTAAAGAGACAACCTATAGAATGGGAGAAAATATTTGCAAATTATGCATACTATGCATCTGACAAAGGTCTAATATCTGGCATCTATAAAGAATTTAAACAAATTTACAAGAAAAAAACAACCCCATTAAAAAATGGTCAAAGGGCATGAATAGACACTTCTCAAAAGAAGATATTCATGCAGTCAATGAGCATTTGAAAAAAAGCTCAATATTACCACTCATTAGAGAAATGCAAATAAAAACCACAATGAGATAGCATCTCATACCAGTCAGAATGCTGTTATTAAAAAGTCAAAAAGTAGCACATGCTAGCAAGGTTGTGGAGAAAAGGGAGCAGTTATACACAGTTGGTAGGAGTGTAAATTAGTTCAACCTTTGTAGAAGGCACTACTATGATTTCTCAGAGAAGTAAAAACAGAACTACCATTTGACCCAGTAATACCATTGCTGAGTATAAAATAATATATAATCAAAATAATATAAATCATTCTATCTTAAAGACACATGCACACATACGTTCATTGCAGCACTATTCACAATAGCAAAGACACGAAATGAACCTAAATGCCCATCAATATAAGGTCAAATAAAGAAAATATGATACATATACACCATGGAATACCATGCAGCTATAAAAAAGAACAAGATTATGTCTCTTGCAGGAACGTGGGTGGAGCTAGACATCTCAACAAACTAATGCAGGAACAGAAAACCAAGTACCACATGTTCTCACTTATAAGTGGTAGCTAAACGTTGAGAACACATGGATACAAAGAGGGGAACAAAATACACTGGGACCCACCAGAGGATGAAGGGTGGGAGCAGGGAGAGGAGCAGAGAAAATAACTGTTGGGTACTAGGCTTAGTACCTAGGTGACAAAATAATCTGTACATCAAACCCTGTGACATTCATTTTCCTGTATAACAAACCTGCACATGTACCCTTGAATCTAAAATAAAAATTTAAATAAACAAATAAATAGAAAAAAAAAAGATGTTGGTGAGGCTAAGAGGAAAGGGAATGCTTATGCATTGTGGGTTGGAATGTAAATTATTTCAGCCACTGTGGAAAGCAGTTTGGAGATTTCTTAGCTTAAAACAGAGCTACCATTTCTACCCAGCAATCCCATTACTGGCTATATACTCAAAGGAAAATAAATCATTCTACCAAAAGACTCCTGTTCATGCACTCATGCTCATCACTGCACTATTCACAATAGCAAAAACATGAACTCAAACTAGGTGCCCATCAATGGTGGACTAGGTAAATAAAATGTGCCACATATATACCATGGAATACTATGCAGCCATAAAAAAGAAGGAGATCATGTCCTTTGCAGCAACATGGATGCAGCTAGAGATCATAATCATAAGCAAATTGATGCAGGAACAGAACACCAAATACTGCATGTACTCACTTATAAGTGGGAGCTAAACATTAAGCACCCATGGACATAAACACAGGATCAGCAGACACTGGGGACTCTAGAGGGGGGAGGGAGGAAGGGGATATGGATGAATAGTACCTATTGAGTCCTGTGTTCACAACTTGGATGCAATATATCCACGTAACAAACTTGCACAACCCCCTGTATCTAAAATAAAAGTTGAAAAAATAAAATGAAACTTAAGATAATAAGAAACAATATCACATTAAAATGGAGACATTCTTTGAAAGAGCAGTCCTATCTGTTCAACATTAAACTATGAAATATGTATATTGTATCTTCAAGAAAATACAGCGTTTTTCCAACAATGACTAAAATGACTTGGAAGGTAAATTTTAGTTTTATGTATTTTATCACAATTAAAATATTTTTTCAAATCTAATTTCTAAACCTTTCATGGAGACAAGCTAGCTAGAGTCCCAGAATGACAGCCCAGGCAGGGGCCATAGAGATCACCCTTATTCCCAGAAGGGAAGCCTCAGGTCAAGAAGGGAAGTGACCTGTCCAAGGGGAAAGATATCTCTTCCAGACCTGGGCTCTTGTCACTCCAGCCCCTGCACTGTGACAAGGTGCCCAGGTGGCAGTCAGGTGGTCCCCATCCTCAGATGCTCTGTCCGTTCTTGCCAGGCTCTGCTCTGGCCCCTGGCTGCTGGATAATTGACGATGACTCAGACCAACCCAGAAATGGCAGCCACAGGCCCTGGACACTAATTAGATCCTAGCACTCCTGAAAGGATGTGCTTGAGCCTGGTCCTTAGGATGGTCACTGGCAAAGACATGACAGCATGCCAGTAACAGGGCTACCCTCTCTGAAGCTTGGATCTGTGCTAGAGCCTTTATGAACACTATTTCCTTGGGTCCCTCAAGCCTTGTGAAATAGTTGCTATTATAACAGCTATTTAGCAAAGGAGGAAATTGAGACTTAGAAACCTGGAACGACTCAATCAAAGCCTGATGGTTGGCATGGGGCAAGGCCAGGATGCTATGCTGGGGCAGAATGGTCCTATTCCCAGTGCCACCCCTGACACTCAGTAGGTGCCTGCTATATGTTTGTAGTGGTGAACTTGACATTTTTTGTCCGTGAAAGGCTTTAGAGAAATGTCACCATTTCTTAGCCCACTGCCAGATAATAGAATTCAGGGACAATTGCAGTAAGTGCATCAGCTAACTGGAGGTAAATCATTGATTTATTTAGAAAGAGTGGTTTACTAGCTTCATAGATCAGTTTATGGGTTTCCCCCTTCCAAGCTGTTCTTCTAGGAATCACTTCCCAAGGAAGCAGCAACATTAGGAAAAAAAATTGTGAGCTTATTTATGGTCATTGCCCTCATTTGCAGAGAATGAATATATATTCATTTGATTACTCTTCTCAAATCAAATTATAGAATATTAGAGTCAGAACATCCTTAGAGATAGTTGCATCTACTCTTTTCTCCATTACACAGATGAGAAAACTACGGCTCAGAAAAGCTAAGAAGGCTTCAGTTGATGGCAGAAGTGAGAGGGAGCCCAGGTGTCACAGCACCCTCTCTGCTGCATGGCCTTAGCTGTGGGTGTGTGAGACACTGAGCAAGTCTCTCAGGTGATTGAAGCAAATTCCTTCTCAGGATCTGAACTGAGGTCCTTTGGGTCCGCCAGGGAGTGGGTGGGGGCGGCCTCTCATGCTTAAAGTCTCAAACTGCAAGCATGAGCCAGGCTCTTGTGGTCACCTGTGAGGAAGGGGTCAGTACCCCCTTTTGCAGATGAGAAAACAGCCTCCACAGGTGAAGCTCCTTGTCCAGGATGCTGCCCACTCAGTGACGGTATTAGTTTCCCATGGCTGTCAGACAAAGAACAACAGAAATTTTCTGTCTCACTGTTCCGAAGCCAGATGTTCACAATTAAGATGTCACTGGGTTGGTTCCTTTTCAAGGTTGTGAAGAAAAATGTGTTCCTGCTGCCTCTCCTGGGCTTGCGGCTGGTTATCTTCTCTGAGTCTTCTCATGGTATTTCCTCTGTGTGTCTCTGTGTCCAAATTTTCCTTTTGTATAAGGACTCAGTCCTATTGGACTAGGGCCCACTTTCTTTAAATCAGTTACCTTCTTTAAGACCCAATCTCCAAATATGGTTCCATTCTGAGGTGCTGGGGGTTAGGACCCCAACATGAATTTTGGGGAAGATGATTCAGCCCATGACAGTGGAAGAGCTGAGATTGGAGGGCAGGTGTGTGAACTGTGAATGTCTGGGCTCTCCCCTCCAGAGCCTCTACCTGCCTGGAAAAGTCTAGACCCATTGTTGCTGGTCTTCAGGAGTTTCACTGGTGAGTTGTGAACAGAACCCAATGGCTCCTCTAGAACCATCCAGATGGAGAGGTACCCCATCTCTAGCTGCAGCTCCTCTAGACTCTCACCATCAAATAATAGAGAAGTTTACAGAATAAGAAGCTTCAATAAGTCTGGAACAGGTGAAGACATCCTAAACCTTAAGAACTTATAGTAAGAGACAGGAAAATAAAGCTGGTTGAAAACCTACTGTTCAGCTATAAAATTGACAAAAATCAAAAAGTTAGATGGTGCCCTGTGTTGATAAGACTACAGAGAAACAGTCACACTCATCTATTGCTGGTGGGGGTGTAAGATGCAACACACTCTAGAGAACTCCTGTGGTTGTACCTGCCACAGTCACAAATGCACACCCCAGATGTGTCCAGAAATTACACTTCTGAGTATGTATCTCATAGTTCTACTGTCAGGCTCATGCAAATTGATGTGGGTACGGAGTTCTGGTTTACTTTTTTTTATTTCCTTTTAAATTTTATTCCTATTAATTTGTTTATTTTGAGGACAGGGTCTCACTTTGTCACCCAGGCTGGAGTGCAGTGGTGCCATCTCAGCTCACTGCAACCTCTGCCTCCCGGATTCAAGTGATTCTTCTGCCTCAGCCTCCCGAGTAGCTGGGGCTACAGGCGCCTGCCACCATGCCCAGCTAATTTTTAGATTTTAAGTAAAGACAAGGTTTCACCATATTGGCTAAGGTGGTCTCAAACTCCTGGCCTCAAGTCATCTTCCCGCCTCAGCCTCCCAAAGTACTGGGATTACAGGTGTGAGCCACAGCACCTGGCCATTTTTTTTTCCCCAGAGTTTTGTATTACAGTGTCATGATATCAAAAGATTCTAAAACTAAGTGTCCATTAATAGGAGACTGCTTAAATAAATTGTGTTAAAAGTCATAGAATGGCATACAATCTTTAAAAAGAATAAAATAATTATTTATGAACCTATATGAACAAAGAAGCAGAAAAGAAAACCACAGTGTGGAACAGAGTACAAAACATGCTATCATTTGTGTAAACACATGATATGTGTTTATATGCATACAAACACATGGAGCGCCTAAGGATGGACCACGAATATACCGGTAATAGCAGTTACTTTCTGGGAAGAAAACCTGATGGCCAGGGAGGGGGTGGGGGCAGGGAATGCGGCAAGATAGGCATATTTTAAAGTCTGTTCTACATGCAGGAATTGCCTATTTAAAATACATACAATTACAAAGAAAATTTGTACCAGCAGGCTATAGATCCATTTTGTAATTTATTTCTCCAGGCAAGACTTGAGCCTTTTAACACTTGCTCAAAATTTTTAATTAATTTTTATTCTCATTTAATGAATTGAAATTAAACCAACCCCAGCATGGAAGGAAGCTAAATACAGAGAAGCCACGCAGATCAAAGGTCACTTCTTGGCTTTCCAGGTCTCTGACTTCTCCCTGTACTAGACAGAATTAACCCTTTCCTTTCCTGCATTCCCACCACAACTTGGGCCTGTTATAACTCAAGCTATAAAGAGTGACAGGCATCCATCCATGAGTCTGGGAGGGAATGTGGCTCAGCAAGTCAGGCTTTGGTGTTGACAGAGGTGGCTTCGAATCCTGGTCTGGCCATGCACATGCTGTGCATCCCTGGCAGCTGGACCACCCTCTCTGTGGCTCTGCTTCCCCTCCGTAACATGGTGGGAAATACTGCTTGCTTGGAATGGCTGTTGTCGGGTGGTTTGATGAACCGGGGCGGTGAGGGGCCCAGCACAATGCCTTTACCAGCCAAGCACCTCATCAGCACCATTCCTGTTCAAGGGCTCCACATTAGTGAGCGCCTATAGTGTGCAAAGTGCTGGGGGGGATCCTGGGAGACACCAGGGAATAAGGCGAGTCCCAGCTGTCAGGGAGCATGTGTTCCAGTTTCATGGTGGTTCTTATTGCCATCATGCTTTCAGATGTGCATCGTAGCCTCTAACACATAGAAAGAGCTGGACAAAGGACAGGCCCCTGGTCTGGCTGTGCATGCGGTTCTGGTTCAGGTTTCTAGCACCAGCTCTACGGCTGCACAGGATTCCCCTCAGAAAGGCCTGCTGAGTATGTAGGACACCTCCTATTGGGGCTGGAAAATGACAATGTAGATCAGACCCCAGGGAGCTCCCCTTCACACCCCAAATGGGGCAGCGGGAACAGGGGGCCTCAAAGTCATGGGCCTGTTGTGGCAGTTTCTTGCAAAAAGATTGGCAGCCTATCTCCAACCCACCAGGGAAGCCTGAGGAGCCCCGGGCTCAGAGCACCCTGGAAGGCCCTTTGTCAACCACGGTTGGGGCTGCAATGCAGGTGGCTCCTCTCAGAGAGCCTCAGGGCACCTGCTCTGGTGGGACCACTGTACATCACATCCCTGAGGCCAAAAGGAAAAGAGCTGTCTGGGTGGATGGGGACACAGAGATGCTCTGCTTGGTCATCTGGCAGTTCTTGGCCATTGTAGGAAATCTCAGGCGCCTATAATTCCATAATTAAGAGTTCCTTCCCATACCCTAAAATGCTTCCAAAACAGAATCAATATGCTCACGTCACTTGAGGGTTCAGTCATCTCCCAAGGCAAGGGGATGAGGTTTGCCACAGAATAAACCTGTGTGTGTGCCTCCAAAAGCCCCCACATGGGGGTGAGGGGGTGTTGGCAGCACAACTGGCTGGTCCACATTCACAGATTTTGGACAAAGTTATGTGAGCTTTAATATTCATGTAACTTTTCATTTATGTGTGAGAAAAAAGTGACCAGGTTGAAGATCAAGAAAAGGAGCCAGCATTTTCAAGATCTGTAATTTATTCAGTGCCTTGAAAGCATCCCTTGATTAACCCAAAGTAACATTTGCATTTTAGGTATGAGAATACCAGAGCTCAGGGACATAGAGTATCTTATTAATTACCATAGTCCCAAGGGAGGAATTGGAGGCTTGGTAGAGGTCAGGCTCATGCTCCAGGAGGGATGTGAGGAGCCCTGTTCCTACTGTGCATTCAGAGCGTGCTGCAGAGTTTGCTTCTAAGTGAGAGCTGCCCAGCCCTTCCTACGCAGACCACATTCTGAAGTCCCGGCTGTGCCCAGGAGTTCTGTTTGCCTGTCAGTCTAGGATGATAGAGCACAGAGAAGAATAAGACACAGCCTTGGCCCTCAGGTGACTGGTGGGCAGACCTGGAGCTGGCCCCATCTTGGCTACTTACCAGCCATGCAACCCTGGGAAGATTCCTTTATCCCTTCCGTCCCATGTTTCCTACAGACACTAGAAATAATAATTTCCTTATTATCTTGTGTTGCTGTGAGGATGAAATGAGGTGGTGTACATAGAGCCCCAAACATATAGTCAGTGCTTAATAAATGGTGGCCAATCTTGTCATTATGAAAAAGATATGCTCTCCTGGTGAAGTCAGCTTCACAATGTCACATTTTAGAGAGTTTTGTCTGTTGCATGGGAACAAAAATGGTTACAAACTCCCATGGGGTAAAAAGTGCAGCCCAGGGCTGAAGGAAAGCAGGAAGGGGAAGAAATCAAACTACACCTAGTGTGGAGCACAGAGCTCAACATGACGTGTTTAATGCTTAATTTGGCCAATTTGTCTGGAAGTTTAGGATTTGGTACTCACAATAACCAGTGAGGCAGGAACCATTATCTTGTCCATTTGACAGATGAAGGGGCTGAGACTTCAAGAGGTAGAGTCACTCAGCCATCAGCAGCCTGTTTGTTCGGTAATTCACTGGCTCATTCAATTAACAAATGCTTAATGAGACCTCCTGTGTGCCTGGCTCCGAGCTAAAGACAAGTATCACCAAGTGCTCTTACTATATGGCCTCGTGAGAGAGACAGGTGAGTATTGAATCATTACACAGACACATGTATGGCTGTAATCCACGATAAGCACAGTGAAAAAGAAGTCCACGAAGCCAGGAGCAAGGGCTCTGGTGGGTAGAAAATTTCAAGGGAAAGGGAACTTTGGCAGGCACGTGAGTCATGTCTGCTCCAGGACAAATTTTCTGGTTTCCAAGATGGAGCGTGTGGCCTTTGCCCATAGACAGATGGAGTATGGAGAAAGCATAAAGAAGCTTCCGTGCAGCCTCCCAGCTTGCCACATGTTCTGGGGACCAAAGAAGAGGTTCCCCAGCCGAAGAGGAGCATCTCTCCCTCTGCAGACAGTGCACGGTCTCCACAGCAGCCTCAGGACCCTCAGGGGGTCGGGCTCTTCCTTGCTGGTTTGGAGACACAACCAGCAGAAGGTATGTGTGTTCCGCTTCCTTGGGCTGTGTGTGAGAGGGGCCATCAGGCCTCCCTCTTGAGAGCCACCCAGCGAATATTTTACGTTATTTAGAGAGGTTAGGTGGTTGCTGGAGCACAAATAAGCTTCCACTATCACAAGAACAACACACTCAAAAGCCAGTCAAAGCCAGCTCAGGTGCCTGCATCCAAACTGCTGTGCTACCAATTTCAGCTGCCTCAGCCCCCTGAGCCTCAGGGCTGCAACTGCTTTAAGGATAGGCTGGCAACTACAGAAAGTGTCACTGTAAGGTGGCACTTGGTTGGGGACTGGGAGCACTGGGTCCCTAAGTGGGATGATGTCCCTTGGCTCCCTTACCAAGAAGCCCTGATTGGGAGACACCCTGGCCATCGCAGACAGAGAGGAAGCCGTTTGGCAGGGGGTGTTGGTGGCATGGGGAGGTGAGAGAAGACAGCTGAGGATTCTGACCTTTATCCTAAGCTGCTAGGGAGGTTGAAGGGTTTTCCATGGAAATCACATGATCTGGTGTCTGTTTGAAAAAGAAGTTTCTGACTGCTCTGGGAAGAATTGCCAGGGAAGGGGTGTGGAAGGAGAGGCAGAGTCTGGATGTGGGAACAGGATGCCAGGAGGATGACATGAAGGGACCCAGGAGCTAGGGAGGAAGAAACCACGGCTGTAGGCTCCAGGGTTTGCCCTGCCCCTCCCTCTCCTAAGCAGGCAGTGGGGAGCCACATTTTCTGATAGCATGCAAATATCCAGCAATTTATCTTAATTAGAGAGAGCGGGCTGAGGGTTTTGTTTGAATGCTGAGAGCTGACAATGTGAGATAATGACCATGAACGGATTATGAAACTTAAGTATCTATGAGATGAAAGACACAGGAAACGGGTAAGGGAATCACTTTGTTGGGGTCACCAAGAGAGGGCAAAAGAGGTGTGGACGGTAAATCTCAATCAGTAGTAGCAGCAGTCGTTACGAAATTCTGGTTTCGTAATCAGAATGTGTCCCTGTTCCCTTTATGTTATTGAGTGGCCGTCCTCCTTTCACACCGTTTAATATGAAACATCCGTTAACTGCAGGGCAGATCCTCACAAAAGAACAGGGAACAAATGTATCCAGATCTTAGCTTTCAAATTTCTAAATCATAGGTCCAATTGCAAAAATATAAAAAATAAAGATGTGGCCGGGTGTCATGGCTCACACCAGTAATCTCAGCACTTTGGGGAGCCGAGGTGGGTGGATCACGAGGTCAGGAGTTCACAACCAGCCTGGCCAACATGGTGAAACCCCGTCTCAACTAAAAATGCAAAACTTAACCAGATACAGTGGCGAGTATCTGTAATTCTAGCTACTAGGGAGGCTGAGGCAGGAGAATCGCTTGAACCCAGGAGGCGGAGGTTGCAGTGAGCCGAGATCGTGCCACTGCACTCCAGCCTGGGAGACTGAGCAAGACTCCGTCTCAAAAATAAATAAATAAAGATGTATTGTCACAGCCAATTTTCCCCATCCTGAAGTTGCCATATCGAGGAGGATACAGGGAAGGAGGGAAAGGATAAAGGACAAAAGAGGTGACAAGGATAGCCAACCAGAGGCTCAGAGAGAGCCCAGGACAAGAAGCCAGACCCAGAGGCACTGGCTTTGGAGGCCACCGTCTTCCACCTGCATGACCACTGCCTTCACCTGGAGCTGGTAGGCCCCCTGGGCAGTTCAGTTTCCATAACAGTGGGTGCTGTTTATGGGCAGCACCAAGGAGTGGGGTCGGCTGTGCTTGCTGTGGGTGAAGTAGGAGCACCCTTTGTCACTAGCTCACACAGCGTCCATCAACATTGCACCCGCCCTGGAGCTGCTCAGCCCCCATCTGACTTACCTTGGCAGACCACCGCCTCCTCAGCATCCTGGGAGCCTCAGGAGCACCCCTCCCACTTCTTGCAGGGCCTGAAAGACTGCAGGGAGGCTGTGGGAGAGACCAAACGGCCCTGCGTCAACAGGCAGGTAGGACTGAGCAGAACCAGCCTGAGGTCTCCCCTTCACTGGTCACTTTATATATGGTTTTCTGATATGTTGGGTTAGGGGGCTGTTGTTTCATTTTCATAAGAAAGTCAAATTACAGATATCGATCTGAGACCTGCTTTTCCCAAGTTCATGATACACTGTAGAAATATTTCCTTGTCAGAACATATAGGACTACCTTGTGCTTTTCAACAGCAGCAAAATAATCCATAACTTGGAAACCACAAAATTTTTGATCACCCTCTACTGGTAAACATTATGTTGTTTCTATTCCTCACCATTATAAGACAAAGAATCCATGAATATCTTTGTGTGTTTTATGTGTGTGTACATGTGTATATCTTTGTGGTTTTGGAGTATGAAATACTTAAATCAAATTTGGATAGCTTCTGATATTTTGCTTTATAAAAAGATGTTATTGTCATCCCCCTGCTGTCAATAATTTCACCTCAGCTTAGAAGGGAAGGGACTGGCTGAGACCGCCTGACTGGTGGAGTGGTAGACACAGGCTCTGAACCCGGGTCTGCCAGCTCTCAAGACGGGTCGTGGGTGCACAGTGGCCTGGAGTGGAAGCAGCCTCCATTGCATGGTAACAAGGGGGCTGTGATGAGTTTGGAGGAGCCAGGCATGCCGTGTGCTGGGCTGGGTGTGTCTCCGTCCCTAAAAGCTCAGCCGTGTCTCAATCCCACACCCTAGAGGCTACCACCAGCTTCCTGAGAGCAGCCCCTGTCCCCCAGAGGCAGGAACTGCCAAATCAAGCCATCAGTCTGGAGTCAAGGTTACCAAATAAAACAAATCCACAGCCTGACAGCAGATGTCTGAGACTTTCTCCTTCAAGCCCCATTACAGACCTATCGGGGATGCAGCTGCAGAGGGGGCGCGGCGGCTTCCGCAGCACTCAGCACGTTCTATTATCCAGCCAAAAACACAGCCCCTGTTAATGAGGTCTGATTAATTTTCTACTCAGATTTACTCGGAAGGCCTGTTAGCAAGGAAAGAACCAAGACAGATCTTGGGGCTCTGTTCCATTTCCTTGTCTGAAGTTGGGAAGACTACTCTTTCTTTCTCAGCATATATGACTAAAGGGCAGTATTTAAAGTGAGTGGGTCAGAGATCAAACAGAGTTCCATATAACTTGGCAGCCAGAGTCTGAGGAATTCATTAACCTCTCTTCCATTCAGCAGGGCAGGCATGCAGCTTATCCTCTGGACCATTTGTTAACTCACTGTGACCCGCACTGACTTCCCTCACACCTACTAATTTATTGTACTGGGCGACAAGTGTCTACTCACCTTCCTTTCCTGGAATGTGAGCTCCTGAGTGTTTCTGGAGGGCAGAGACCACATGGTATTCCTCTCCACGCCTTGCACAAGGTCAAATGCAAAGTAGGTGTGCCTCAAATGTTTGATGGATGGATGCTGGCTTCATTCATTCATTTGATAAATGTTCTACAACTACGGTGCACTGTGTTCTGCTCTAGACTCAGGTTTTGTCTAATCTGGTGGCCAATGAAAGACATTTGATGGTGCAAGCAGAGTCCTGGATGGAAGACAGAGATTTAGGGTTTCCTCTTGGCCAAGTCCCTTTCTAGCCAAGTCTCAGTTTCCCTCTCTGATATAAAAATCCTTCAAGCAGCTTTGAGGAAGAGTTGATAACCTTTACCAGAGTGGGTTGCCCTTGAAGGAGACACATGTGTTGCTCACCGAGCACCAGATGTTAGACACAAGTGATCAGTTGGGGAAAATTAACTGTTTGTGCTATTCACGGACGGAAGAGCAGATGCATTCAGGGGTAAGCTCATCACCACTGGCAGGCAGATGACAGAGGCTGGGAGCAAGGCGCATGGGCTGGGAGGGAGCTGTGGACCTGGACTCAGGCAGCCCTGGGCTCAATGCCTCATTCTGCCACTTCCTAGCTCTGATCCTTTGTGGAAGCTACAAACTTCTCTGATCACATCTCACCTCCCACAACTCTTATGAGTATTAGAGGAACCAAAGTCAAGATGGTGTCATAGCACAGTGGTTAGTTCCTGCATTCTAGAGCCCAGTTGCTTGGGCTCAAGTCTCTGTCTTTAATATTTTGGGAAGGAGGACCTTGGAGAGATCCTTCATTGTCTGTTTTTCATATAAAACATAAAGTGATTTTTTGGGGGGAAGTATAATAAAGTCTCAATAAATGGTAGTCATTAACATAATTGCCTGGCACATGTTAAGGCCTAAAATCTACCCCTTGGGGAAGTTTGTTTGCATAAGTGACTGTGGTGCTCCCAGTGTCTCATGGGAGTAAACTGGAGTGTGTTGAGGCTGCTCCACTGTCTTTAGGCATTAGAGTGTGAGATCTCAGGGTGAAGGAGGAGCAGGATGACTCTTGAAGGGCTGGGAGGACCCTGGGCCTTGAATGAGGAAGCACCACCCTACTCCATAGCAGAGTGAGAATAAGGACGTTCCTCCTCATAGGTCTGGGAGAATGGGTGTGATTTGCTGTACAGCTAGCCGGTCTTGCTTGTGATTCATTCAGATGTAGGATCAGAGCCCTGGACATGTCTCAGGGCCTATGGCACAGAGTGTGACCAGGTCCCAGGAAGAGCTGTCCTCATCTGCAAATGGTGCCTTAAGTCTTCTTGGTGTGATGAAAGGGACTTTAAAGACGTCCACTGGTTTTTTTCAAATGAGTACAGGCCTATTGCCAAGGAGTTGCTGAGTTTGGGATTTGTTTACAAGGCTTCAAGGTCAGTTTTTGTTGCCGTATTTTCCAGGAAATCTTGCTGGTGCTACTTTTTGGGAGAAAGCCAATGAGTGAGTGAAGGAATGGGGAAGAAGCAAGAGGCAGATGCTGGGGTTTGGACACAGACACCTGTAGTATGTCTTCTATAACTGTTGACATCTGTCTTTCTAAAAAATGGGGGAGAGGGAGAAGGGAGAGGAGAGGTCAGAGGGAGGAGGATTGTTCTAAGTTTCCAACTTAGCAGACAACTACAGCACAATCTGAAGGTCACTAATGCAGGGTCAGAGGGCAGAGTCCAATCAGTTCTGTGAGGAAAGTGGGTGTGGTCAAGGAGGACTTCTTAGAGAAGGTGACGTGTTATTGGCATCTGGAAAGTTGAGTATTTCTCAGACCACTTTGGAAAATGTCCAGGCCTGAGACACAGCACCCACGAACGTCCCATAGTGCAGCAACCAAAGCCAGCAGCAAGCTCCTCTTGCAGATATTTCACGGCAACCACAACCTCAGTTAGCACAGGAGATCAGACCTTTATATCCATTGAGCAACAGGAGCCCTCAGGAAGCCTACACTGTGACAGCCCTTTCTCTTGTTTAGGATAAGTAGAGGCAACAACGGATATGCGCCCAGCCTGGAAAGCCAAGTCTGCGGATGGGAAATGACTGATGACTGTTCACCAGGCAGTGGGCCAAGACTGCCATTCATGTCCCCATTGCAGCCTTGCAGCAATCTTGCTGGGTAAGGACTATCACCCTCACTTTAGAGATGGGAAAACTGAGGCTTGGAGAGAGGAAAACTGATTTGCGCAAAGCTACACCTTGGTTCTAATGTCATGGTAATCTTCACGCTGCTCAAATTCTGGCTAAAACTGACTTGAATCCAAGCCCACAGTCTTTCCCTGGATTTCTGCAAATTCCCTGGGAGCCTCCCTTGTCTGGCTTCTTGCCCTTCCTGGGCTCCAGCTTCCCCGTGGCCCGTCTACATGCTGCTGCATGTCCCCAGACCTGAAACTACCCCGCCCCACAGAGACTGCTGCATTCCTCCCACCTCTGTGCTCCCCTTCCTTCCAGGATTGGAACCCTGACTATGGCATCCTGCAAAGCACCAGCTAGAACACTGTAGCTCCCAGCAGCCTTTAAGCTGCACAGATTTCCTGCCATCCTGGAACCTCCAAGCAACCCCATCAACTACCTCCTCCAACCTCCCTAGTGTGAGGAAAACAGCCTCGTGCAATCCCACTGGGATTCACCAGTCCCAGCTGGAAAGTCCTGTTCCTATTTGATGCGTTTGGTGGCTTTTACTGACCACTTGTGAGGGATAGAGGGGAGTCCCATCACACCCCCAAGCATCCTCTTGCTGTTTTCATGTCTTCTTTCTCTCCTCCCATTTCCCACTACCTGTTTATTATCCCCTCCCTGCCCAAGTTTTCAGGGATTTCTAACATTTCTTCCTCTGTTAGAGTGATTTACCCTAACAGAGGAAGAAACAGTCCTGTTTCCCAAACATCTAAGCCATCATAGTCTCAGCAGAACAAAAAGCCCCCCACTTCATAGAATGCTCCTGATTTTAAAAGCAGCTTTGGTTTGCTGTGTGTGGCAGGTGTGGGGAGGGGGTGTGGAAATCAATGAATAGCATGCCCATCTAGATCCCAAGTAGGACACATCCACAGGATTCCCTTACAGTGATTACTATCCCATGTGCAGAAGGGGCATACATTGTCTCCATTCTATTGATGCCCAAGCAGGATTTATTCATCTGGATTTGGCTTTCCACAGCTTCCACTCTGGAAATCACTCATGACATTTCCTTCTGGGCACCGCAGGAAGCTGTCCTCTCACCCTTGACAATGAAAGGCCATCCACCAGCAGGAGCGCCTCGATGGCAGGAGCCCTGCAGAGCTGGGGACTCTTCATGCTTCCTTTAAAGTGCATGGGCTTGGCTCAAGTGCAGGGCAGCTGCAAATTCAACCAGGAAACCAGAGGGAGCAGGAGGAGCCAGGGGTCCTTGGGGCAGCTTCTTTCTTCCACGATGATCCTGGAATGTGGCCCGGCCACCGTGTCATCTCAGCAGGACCTTCTGCAGGCTCCCTGCCAGCCCTCACACCATGGTTTTAAAACTCCACACTCCGAGTGGTTTTCTCTAGAAATTCAGCCCCAGCTTGATCTCATCTTCTCACCAGCAAACTAACCCCTGCTTTCGAGGCATGTGTCTGCTGGAAGAAGCAGGTCCAGCTGTCTGATCCCTTTCTCCTCTCCGGGGTTAGTAGTCTCTCAAAAATAATAGTAGTCCTCCCAAATCCATGTCAACTAAAAAAGAAAGGATCACCCCTAGGAGACCAGGGTGTGGACAGTGACTGTGTGAATCCCTTGACCATTTTCAGAGCACTGTAGGGGCCCCTCTTAGCTGGGCCCCAACCCAGACAGTGACAAGAGGGTGGGGTTTGCAAGACCCTCCTAGTTGGCCAAGTTTCCTTCATGTATGATGTGTCTGCTCTGATAAGCCCCGGCTCCTGCCCACCCTCTGGACCCACCTGATTCCCCAGTCTCATCTCTCTCACTCGCTGTGCACCCCAACTCCCCACACACCCATACCCTGGCCTTCTCTCTGCTCCTTGAGCATCCCAAACCTGTGCTGCCACAGCTCAGACCTTGCTGTATCCTCAGCGTGAGGCCCTGCTCCCAAACCCTCCTCGGCTGGCTCTTCGTTGATCCTCAGCTCAAGTGTCCATCCCCTCTGCAGAGGCTTCCTTTGATTGTCCAGCCAAAATGGCCCCCACCCACCACCTGGACACACACCTAGCCCATCTACCCTGGCCTATAGCTCACTTTCCTTTCCTAACATGTCACTGCTCATCATCTGAACTGACTCCCTTCTGTTATTCACTTGCTCGTTGCCCGGCTGGGTGATAAGCTTTGTGAGGGCAGTTACCATGCCATTTTTCCAGCTGCCACATCCCCAATACCTACAATGCTGTCTGAACACAGGGAAGATGCCCAAAACATATTTGGATGAAGAAATTCCCAAGTGAACATGTGACTGAGTGAATGAAAAGGATTCCTCCAATGTTTTGCCACCTCTTTATACAAACCAAAATTTATTAATGTTTCAACACTTTTATATATCCGGCCACATTCGTTTCTCTCTTTGGGAATGTTGCACAGCTGGTGATAGCACTCAGACATTCTGGAAGGGAATAAAAATTAGAATATCACCTCAGAATTTGTCATTTGAGGCCGGGTGCAGTGGCTTTGTCTGTAATCCCAGCACTTAGGGATGTCAAGGCAAGAAGATCACCTGAGATCAAAAGTTCAAGACCAGCCTGGCCGACATGGAGAAACCCCATCTCTACTTTAAAAATACAAAAAATAGGTCTGGATCCAAGATGGCCGAGTAAGAGCACCTCTGGATTGCAGCTCCCAGCGAGAGCTTGGAGGCTGCTGCAGGTGAGCCCCAGGTAAGCAGGGTCTGGAGTGGACCCCCAGCAGTCCTACAGCAGAGGGGCCTGACTGTTAGAAGGAAAACTAAGAAACAGAAAGAAATAACTTCATCATCAACAAACAGGACATCCACTCAGAGACCCCATCTAAAAGTCACCAACTACAAAGGCCACAGGTAAATAAATCCATGAAGATGGGAAGAAACCAGTGCAAAAAGGATGAAAACACCCAAAACCAGAACACCTTTCCTTCTCCAAGGGATCACAACTCCTCACCAGCAAAGGAACAAGGCTGGATGGAGAATGAGTCTGATGAATTGACAGAAACAGGCTTCAGAAGGTGGGTAATAAGAAACTTCTGTGAACTAAAAGAACATGTTCTAACCCAATGCAAAGAAACTAATAACTTTGAAAAAAGGTTTGATGAAATGCTAACAAGAATAAACAGCTTAGAGAGGAATATAAATGAATTGATAGAGCTGAAAAACACAACACGAGAACTTCGCAAAGCATACACAAGTTTCAACAGCCAAATTGACCAAGCAGAAGAAAGGATATCTGAGGCCGAAGATCAACTCAATGAAATAAAATGAGAAGGCATGATTAGAGAAAAAAGAGTAAAAAGAAATGAACAAAGCCTCCAAGAAATATGGAATTATGTGAAAAGACTTAATCTACATTGAGTAGGTGTAACTGAATATGACGGAGAGAATGAATCCAAGCTGGAAAACACTCTTCGGGATATTATCCAGGAAAACTTCACCAACCTAGCAAGGCAGGCCAATATTCAAGTCCAGGAAATACAAAGAACATCACAAAGATATTCCTCAAGAAGAGCAATCCCAAGGCACATAATCATCAGATTCACCAGGGTTGAAATGAAGGAGAAAATGCTAAGGGCAGCCAAAGAGAAAGGTCGGGTTACCCACAAAGGAAAGCCCATCAGACTCACAGCAGATCTCTCAGCAGAAACCCTACAAGCCAGAAGAGAGTGGAGGCCAACATTCAACATCCTTAAAGAAAAGAACTTTCAACCCAGAATTTCATATCCAGCCAAACTAAACTTCATAAGTGAAGGAAAATAAATTTTTTTGTGAACAAGCAAGTGCTCAGAGATTTCATCACCACCAGGCCTGCTTTACAAGAGCTCCTGAAAGAGGCACTAAACATAGAAAGGAAGAATCAGTAGCAACCACTCCAAAAACATACCAAATGGTAAAGAGCAGTGACACAATGAAGAAACTGCATCAACTAAGGGGCAAAACAGCCAGCTACCATCAAAATGGCAGTATCAAGTTCACACATAACAATATTAACCCTAAATGTAAATGGGCTAAATGCCCAAATCAAAAGGCACAGACTGGCAAACTGAATAAAAAGCCAAAACCCATCAGTGTGCTGAATCCAGGAAACCCATCTCACATGCAAGGATACACATAGGCTCAAAATAAAGCGATGGAGGAAGATTTACCAAGCAAATGGAGAGCAGAAAAAATCAGGAGTTGCAATCCTTGTCTCTGATAAAATAGACTTTAAACCAACAAAAATCAAAAGAAACAAAGAAAGACATTACATAATGGTAAAAGGATCAATGCAACAAGAAGAGCTAATGATCCTAAATATATACACACAACATACAGGAGCACCCAGATACATAAAGCAAGTTCTTAATGACTTAAAAAGAGACTTAGACTCCCACACAGTAATAGTGGGAGACTTTAACACTCCACTGTCAATATTAGACAGGTCACCGAGACATAAAATTAACAAGGATATCCAGCACTTGAACTCAGACCTGGAACAAGCAAACCTAATAGACATTTACAGAACTCTCCACCCCAAATCCACAGAATATACATTCTTCTCAGCACCACATCACACCTACTCTAAAACTGACCACATAATTGGAAGTAAATCACTCCTCAGCAAATG
>CAUYQU010004655.1:0-64314 GCA_963574635.1 Cheracebus regulus
ACACAGTAAACGTAGGGTTTTCAAAAGTCAAGTTCACATAATTCTTTATAACTTAAAATCGCACTGTTACAGAAAATTGCTAAATTCACTAGATACTTGTGCCTCAAACATTTTGTTTTTCATTAATTTACTCATTCAAAACCAAAAAAAAAAAAAAAAAAAAAAAAAAAAAAAAAAAAAACAGGCAAAATCGAAGCATTTAGAAATGGATATGGCAGTACCCAGAAATATCGCTTTCATTAAACTTCTATATATAAATGGGTGTGTGAATCACACTCTCTGAGATTTAAGCTTTGGAAAGATTCATAACATTATTTACTGAGGAATATCTACACATATACGTACACATGTGTGCACATTTTTTATAGAATAGAGCACCATTTCCTATCCAATGGAACTTCAAGTGGTTAAATGTAGGCAAATAATTAAAGTGTTTGGAAACCTGAAAATGAAAATGCAAAACATGCCTCTGTGGGATAACACTATTTAAAAAGCCTAGGTACAACTTCTTTATCAATGAAAAGTGATGACTGACTTGAGTACATACAAATTTCTAGATTCAGCTCTAAATCTCCCACTCATTAGTGCTATGACTCAATCCTCTTAATTTTTATGAGACTTAGTTTCTTTATCTGTAAATTGGATGAATTATTCAATAACAATCACTGAATTATTCAACAAAAATTCATAACTTGTAGGATCAAATTTCCAAGAATGTCTAGAATGAATGTAAAAACATAAAATCTACTCTTCGTATTCTATGATAGATTCACATAATTGAGAGTGAAAATGCTTTCAGATTACCCATCATCAAAATGAAAGAAATTATAAATTCACTTAATATACTCAAAATGTTTTTTCAAATGAGTAAAAGTAACTTTAGCATAAAATTTTATAACATAGCCTCACGATGGAGCTTTAAAAAATATTACTTGAAATTGGAAAAACGATAAAAAAGAACTGTCTAGAACAGTCAGGGACTGAAAATCTTGTTAGGAGCCTGCAGGTGCAAAAATAAACCTGTAAAATGGAACAAATTTTCTAACTTGAAATTAGAAATGTGGCCCATGTCCATTCTTTAGAAAACTGATAGTTGTTTTTATTTAAAAGCAGACATCTGTAGCCACTCCACAGATTATGAGAATTGTAATCAGAAACACAGCATATGGTAGCAAGTGATGAATCTGAGGAGACACAGCTAAGTTTAGATCTAACTAAAATTTCTAGGTTTCACTTTAAAACTAAATGTAAGAAACATTCTGGCGTCATTTATCATTACATGAAGTTAATATATGATGTTCTCATTTTTAACTGGTCCCTTAAACAGAAGTATAAATGTAATACACACTTTCTGTTTGAACTTTCTATTTGGTCTTTCCAATAAAAACTTTTGTTTGTTTTCTATGATGACAGATATACCAAAATAATATTAAAATTTTTAAAAAGTATACATATTATATATAATTTCAAATAAATATGTAGCTAAAAAACTCATAATGCATGTAAGTAGATTAAAATTTTGCTTATATAGGAAAGCAATTCTGATGAATTTGGATAGTTATTTATTTAACTTTTCCAGATTATTTCCCATATTCTGGACCAATCTATGAAATTCGGTCAACCAATCATAGTTATATAACTGAACCGTATACATAATGTAAAATTTATCATTGTTTAATCCAGGAAGATTATTTTCAGAAAGTTAATATAATGAATATAAGTAAAAAAAAAAAAAAACTCTAACTTTGTGCAAAATATCTAATGGAAATAACAAAGAAATCCTGCTATTTGTAAAAGATCTTTTGTATTCCAATTTCAGCATACAATTTGAGACTTACATGGTGAAACCCTGTCTCTACTAAAAATACAAAAATTGGTTGGGTGTGGTAGTGCAAGCTTGTACTCGCTACTAGGGAGACTGAGGGAGGAGAATCACTTGAACCTAGGAGGCGGAGGTTGCAGTGAGCTGAGATTGTGACACTGCACTCCAGCCTGGGTGACAGAGTGAGACCCTGTCTCAGAAAAAAAAATATATATATATAAAAAAAAATAAAAGAATATCATTTGTATTGGTGGAGTAGGACAGGGGCAGAATAAGCTCAACATCTGGAGACTGTCTTGTCCATTTTCCTGATTTTAAGCTACTTTTAGGTCTAGTTCTCTGTTGTCTTTGCCCCTTTCAGAATGATCTTGCCATCCTGCTCATCCTGCCATATATGGCATATTGGGAAAATGCCGAGGCCATCCATCTGGAATCCTTCACTGCTTACACATTTGGACACAAGAAGTATTTTCACCATGCCATTTAGAAGTGTGTGCATTGTGATGGGGGCAACAGTTGCGTGACAGGCTGTCCCGCGATCTTCTGCCTAAAAACATGAAAACACATTTTTCTGCTTGTTTTTTGTTTGTTTGATCCTACTTTCTTGAAATCTTAGGTTAGTAGATAAAAGCATAAACAAAGGAGCCAGACTATTAGGATTCACATCCTACATTCTGTACTTATTTGCTGAGAAGATTTGAAAATTGTTTTCCTTTGCATTTTCCATGTGTAAAAAAGGCAGAAATTGTAGTTTTATCTTTACAGAGTTTTTATGAGGTCTTAATTTACACCAGTGCCTGACACATAAAGAGTTAAAAATATTAATAGTTATTTGCCATGATTTATCATTATTACCAACTATTCTGTGATTTTTTTTTTCCCAGGAAAGATGATACCAGTCTCTCTGTGGTTCAGATCCCAAAAGCTGGGTTTGTTAAGTTCCCGTTTTCAGGAAAATCTTAGAGAAGGAAAAGGTGCCATACCTTTTTCTTAGTAACACGTTACCATCTGGATATGAGACTCATTATTACCATTGCCCTTATGAACCTCCTTTCCCAGCTCATAAGAAACTTTATCTGATCTCATCCTGGAAAGATTGGGAACTTAGAAGCTTAAACTTGACTAATTATGTATTCATTGTGGCCCATGGCTCCTCAGAGTCTAAGATTTCCAAATGTAAAATTCTTTTCTCAGCTTCTGATATGGCAACTTTATCCTAATGTTGTGATCTTTAGAATTTATTTTATTGACTGTTACAAAATACCACAAATTTAGCAGCTTAAACCAAACCCGTTTATTAGCTCAAAGCTCCATAGGTCTGAAGCCAAGCTGAGCTTCACTGTATTGTCTGTTTGGGATCCCACAAAGTCAAAGTCAGGATGTCAGCCAGGCTGAGCTCTTATTTGGAGGGCCTGGGAAACACTTTATTTCCAAAATCTTTCTTTTTGTTACAAAATCCAGGTTCATGCAACTATAGACTAAAGTTCCTAATTCCTTGCTGACTAGTGCCTCAGGGTTGCTCTCAGTTTTTAGGAGTTTCTTTCAAGTTCTTTCCACATAATACCCTCCATTTTCCAACCAGCAACAATGCACCAAATTTTCTTCATGCTTTCAATCTCTGGCTTCCTCTTTTGTTATCAGCTGAAGAAAGCTCTGTGCTTTTACACAGCTCAGGTGATTAGGTTAGACCCATCCTGATCACCTCCCTATTTTAAGGGTAACTAAATGATAACCTTAATGATATTTGCAAAAATTTATTTTGCCATGTAACATGACATATTCATTAGAGTAACACCAGGGCATGAAGATAATGGAGCTATCTTAGAATTTTTCAAATCATACTTAGGTAATAGATATGTGACAATCTAGGTGTTTGCTCCTTTGGGGAAGAATCAAGATAATAAAAAATTACAGTAATAAATATTGTCAAATAGTATTTTAAAATATTATACTAACACTTGGATATTTCTATATGTGGTTGCTTGCCCAGATAAGTTTCATAAATGAATATTAAATGAGTGAATGAATAAAAGTGACATTGGAGATAAGGATCTTGTAATTTTTATCTGCTCCCCCTATTGTAAGAATGATTGCTAAATAGTAATTCAGTCATTTTTTCCCTAAGACAAAATTCCTTACTGGCTTATTTTTGAAACTTAATATCTGTTTTTTAAATTAATTAATTTTGTTTAGAATAATGTCTTGTTCATTATAGAATGTTTTTGTTGTTTCAATTTTTTTGTTTTTAAATGTTATTTTAAACTGTCTTTATATTTATCAATTATCTGTATGTTTAAAATATTTAATTTATTGAGAAATTGGTTTACAGTTTTTTCTAAAAGGTGTTAAAGTTTGCTTTGAATATCATTATGAACTATGTTTACATCGAAAAAAGTAGGCTTTTTTTTCCCCGTAAAAATCCAGAACTTAAAGTCAGTGTCTTATTTTCTACCTTTCTCCTACGAAAGGAAGAGCCATTTCATTGAAAATTCATTGGTTAGTTTTAATTTTTTTAATTATATGAAATATTGAATATATAGAAAATATAAACTTTTAAAAAATGCAACACATGATCCTCTAGCCTGAGACTGTGCTGAGAAATCAGTTGCTCTCAGGCTGAGCAGATAGCCCAGTGCAACATACAGTTTCAGATTCAAGGATTAAAAAGCTGCCTTTATGTTGCTATTTTTCAAACATGCACAGACTTTTATACTTTTGTAGCTACAGAGCAATGCCAATTTTTTCATTTAACTCTTCTATTAAACAAAGTATGTATCTCAGTCGTAGGAATATACATTTACCCTGTCCAATGCAAACAGATTTTAGCATTTTAGCACTTTTATTTGACTTGATTTAACTCATGGAAAGAGTTTATGTATGTCACTTCAATAGTTTGGAACTAATGTGATAAGCTTTTTATGAAACCTCAGAAAGTTCTATTCTCTAGTTTTTTAGGTTGTGCTTTTTCTTGGGAAATATATACTTTAGAAGGAGAGCTTTTCTTCACCACAGTCATCTACATATTTATTTGCAGTCCATCCTCCAAAGATATTTCCTTTTAAATTTCTGTCTCACAAGTCATAATTTCAATTTGAATATTTTAGAATCATACTCACAAACTTCATAGATATAATCTTTCCCCTTAGTCTAACATGTTGCTTTGACAAAATTAATATAACAAAATGTTAAGATATTTCATCTACCTGCCACTTACTGGGGATTGCTGAATTCTGTGAGCATCTGTTTCCTATTGCTGCTAAAGAGCAAGAAATCCAATTAAGAATAGTGAGAGAGGAGAGAATAGACTTCTTATAGGCAATTAGCCAATAGAAGTTACTGTGAAATTTTCCTTCCTAAGGGATTTCAATTGCATGATAAGACAAGATTTTTCTGTTGTAAAGAAAGGTAGATTGAGGGACTTTTTGAACTTTCTTAGATGTGTTTTATATTAAAAAAAGTTACTAATACTGAATGATTCCTTTTATTTACTATTATTTTACATGTAAACATGGGAGAAGGCAAGTGTTATTTAATATAAATGTCAAAGAATGATGCATATTTCATGAGGCTGCAATAATTGATAAATCTAGAAGAGAACAATCAACTGAAAATAGTTATCTGAAAGCAATTCTATGATCAGATAGAGGAATGAAATCCTAGTCTATTCAAATAATATAGTTATATAAAGAAGAATGACCAAGTAAGCATAAATTTTATATAAGATTTTATCATTTTCTCTACTTAGTTGAACTCCATTAGAGTCTTTTTTTTAATGTCACAGGAAGGAAAATGTGACCATTACGGCAATTCCTTTTTTTGTGTTAGTGAAAATTGCAATACAAAATAGGTAATGCAACTCTCTGCTGCCCATGAACAGTAGTACCTCAGCATATCTCTACATGAAAGCTTATTTTACTATCACTTAAGGAACTCATTACCCTTTTATGAGGCTTACATGCTGCTTTACAAATATAGCACTCTAGTAACATTATGGAAGCATCATTATTCTTGCCAGTGGCATTTTTTAAAGCAAGGAAAAACTAGTTTGAAAATAACTTCCTTAGTGTTCTTAGTCTTTTGTACTATGCTAATATTTTCCCACACTTTTGTTGAATTCTTAGTTTTATTTTAGTTTTTCCACCATCTGGAAGTTATTAAAATGTGAGAAAGCATGTATAATTCTAATTTAGTTGTTGAGATAAGAAACTACTTTGGATCATCTTTAATAGAACAGGAAGGAGTCAGGCCCGTTTCTACACAGGAGCGAATCAAAGTTCAACACAAACATTAGTTTAACATGGACACCATTTTGATTCAAATATTAGAATAAGTTATTTTAGTTTCAAAAATTTCAACTCGCTTAGAGCACAGATACATTATATTAGCAGTTTTAAACCATGTAGCAAAATGTCACATAAGGTCTGCCCCCAAGTTGTTTACGATTAATAAAAACTAAAATAAAAAAAATTGTGAGTGACGTTTTACGGAGAAAGACAAACATATTCAAGGTTATTTTCATTCTGTCGTTATCCTCATTTACTTTATAATTTTTTTTCTTGAATAAGAAAAGTTGATGAATTAGCTGGAGCAAAGTCTTGGAAAATACAAAGCACTGAGGGAGTGTGTCTTGCAGGTAAATATTATTACACTTGGTGTCATGGTGAAAATGAGTGCAAAAGGAACAAACTCATTACCTAGTAGACCTCATTCTCTAATTTATCCCAATTTAAGACCTTACTCTAAACTCACCTATCTTTTAAAAAAATATATTTGAAATATCAATAATGAAACATTACAATAGAAAAATTATTTTTCCCAGTGAAAGTCAATGAGAAACTTCTATGGGATGTAATTTAGTATATTTCTCAATAGAATAAAAATGACTTTGATAATTCAGGACATAATGTCGAAAGCACAACAAAACAGCTAAGAGCTTAGCTTCGATTGCTCTATGAAACTCATATAATTTATGAGTGTTCTGGTCTTTCTATGCCCAATAACTGTTGATATCCAACAACTATTTTAAAATATAAACAATTTGAATTATTTATTAGTATTAATCAACCCCACCTTTAACCAATACCTACTAGATTACAACCTTCCTAAAAACGAGATAATTTTTCAACAAGATAAGGATTTTTCTATACATCATGGAAAATGTCCTCCAAGAGCTACTTGTTCAATTTCATTTATTTATTTATGTTTGGCTGGTCCTAATTTGAACCAAGATGTATTCCAGGGCAGCTGGGGTGACATGAAGCTAGAAGGATATGAAAAATGCATAGCTATAAAGTATCAGATAATGAGTAACAAATGTAGTCACTATTTTGTACATTGCATGACAGTTCTCAAATGCTACAAGTTTCAATAGAGATTTTATTATCCATCCAGGAACTTCTAGAAGCCTAGAGAAGAGACTAAAAAGGGATCAGTTATAACTTATGCAATATTGATGCATTCTAAACATGATGTATGGTTTAGAACTAAACATAAAGACGTGCCAAGTAATTTTTTTTTCAATTTTCAAATTTCCAGTTGGATAAACAAGGCACCTGTATGTTTGGTTCAATTGATTCCATGTTATAATATTCTAATCCAATTTTATTTTAATTGGATTTAGTGGTTAAGTTTTAGACAACTGAATTTGTAATCCTCATGAATGAATCTGTGATTCTTTTTAAATTAATAAGTAATTATTGGCAAAAATCAATTTTCTCTTTGGACAAAAATCATGATTTACAATTGGCATAATGTAACTTGGCATTTCTCTTTCACTAACTCTGTTCATTCCAGTTAATCCTTCCATATCTAAATCTCACTTCATGGGAGGAATAACATGCTAAATAATGAAAAGATTCTAGAGAGAAGAATCTGTTCAACACGTTCAGCTAGCTGATACAATTGTATAACTTATGTATTAGCTTCTTAATTGTGCTTCAGTTATGTTTTAAGCTAGGTAAGTATTTATGTATATAAAATATCAGTGCACAGTATCTCCATGCACTGGGGATAGGTAAAGACAGAATCATGTGGAGAACTGAGCCTCATGATTCTCATATTGCAGAGAACTGGCTTCCAGGAAACAGGAGATAATAATATAGGCAGCTCTTTAGTGGAGGAAGTGATAAAGAAAAATTAAGTTAAGATATTTTTCATATTCAGAGTTGGAATCATAGTTATAAACAGCTAGGAGAAAGAATGAGGAGTCCACCATGTCAAGCAGAGTCAAGAAGTACTGAATCCTGACTTCGTAATATTTTAGAATTAATTCAAGCTGAGAAATAATGCAAAATGACTTACAAGGTCTTAGTAAATCCTAATGTTGATCATTCATTAGATTAGCAAATATTTATTGGGCATCAACTATGTGAACAGCAAAAAGCTAAATACTGTATATGCTAAGCTGTGACACTATTCTTATCTTTAAAGAATTTTTAAAATGTGACCTCGATTGTAATTAAATAAAATTTGAGAGATCATATTATACATAGAGAATGACTGAACAAAATATGTATTTGTCTCATGTGTTCATCTGGAAACTTGGACGTCAAAATACATATATTTAACCTACTCTTATGTGTAGTTATGAAATGACAAATTATTAATAAAATGTTAACATAAGTAATTGCATACCAGAGTAATAAATACAGACATGAAAGATAATATTCAAGAACTTGCCTGAGCAGTGATTGTGATTTGATGAATCGACTATTGCAGATATTCCTGTATATTGTCCTAAAGGTAAATTCTGGGGGCAAGATATAGGTGAATTTTTATTTCGAAATGAGTAAAACTGATTGGTTTCATTTGCTGATTTAACAAATATTTATTTAGTGTGCATTGGCTCTGTAGGCGTTGTTTAAGGTTCTAGGAGTAAAAACGTAAGAAAATAGATATGGTCCCTATTGCAAATATGAATATTTTGAAAAGAAATTTCAAAATATTTTCAGGCTAGAGTTCCATTTAGTATTGACAGACCCATGATAAGTCCCTGGGGTGTCTGAGGTGCTGACTTAATCCCTGATGATACAGAGATATGTATAGAAATACTATGCAGAAAAGATTTCCTAATTAAATCCTGGGTAATACAGTGAGAGGGTGAGAATAGCAAAGGGGTAATATTGAAGGGTCAGTGGAATAAATATCCATGGAAGTAGATGGAGATTACACATGAAAAGTCACTAATACCAAAGAGAGAGAAATTGTCAATATAAAACAGGTAGTTAAAAGTATGACGTGTCAAAATAAATTCAGTCTGATAAAATAACTTTTTTTTGGCTAGTAGTTATGAAAAATACATTAGAGTAAATGAAAAAGAATTAAAACAATGGATCACACCAGATATTTTAGGCCAGCTTCTCCTCTTCACCTCAATAAATACCTACATGTGACAGGAAAGTGGTCATTATTTTTTTAAATATGTCTAATATTTTCATTTCAGTCTGAGGAAGAGATTTTAGATTAGAATATAGAAAATAGGTAACAGTGTCATGGCAAAGGCTGGCATATGAGTCTGACCAAACATTATAAAAAATCTGGCAGGCATTAATTTAGCAGTAGCAAATCTATAAATTTGTGTTTACAAATTGCTCATTTCTCCCTCTAGGAGGAATTTTCAGTGATGTTTTGCTTTTGCCTCACCTTATTTTCAGTTCCCTAACATCGATTGTATGAGATTTTAACTATATGAAGTATCTACCAAGTAGAATTGCAATTTAAACATTTCTAGTAATTTATTTTAATATTTGGTTAAATAATAATATGATTAAATATTTGACTAAATAATAATAATATGAACGTTAGCTATTCGATTGTCCTTTTCTGTTATTTATTTAACACAAAAATCAGAAATATTACAGGGGTTAAACTTGGGTTAGGAGAGGAAAAAAAGCATTATTCTGGGTAACACTGATAGGCACTATTTGCCAAAATGTGTGTCTGAAATGCTGACGTGTAAAAAAAGAATTTTGATCAAATGTACTGAAATATATTGTTCTGAACAAGGTAAAACCTATTTCTATATTGCAAGACTTAGAGACTGGATAGACATAAAATCACAAGGGCTTAAATTGTTTCTGTCTTAGTTACCCCTATATATTGTGTGGGGTACTCAATAATATTCATTAATTTAATAAATATTCTAATACAAGCTGTGATTCTCTAGAATGAGAGTGAAAATATGCCATAGTTCCCAAATATATTTGGCCCAGGTCCACTTTTTCCCCACAGAGCATCTTGCTGTACAGAACACACTTTAGGAAATGCTAATGTTTGGATTATTCCTGGAAGAGACTATTACTAGGAATCCCTTTCCCAAAAACTTTCTCTAGAGCAAATCAAGTTAAAAATAAAGTCTATTATCACAAAAATTCAATAAGCACTGACTGAAAGCCTACAGTTCCAGTTATTGTACAAAGTATAAAATATTGGGAATACTCACATGGCTACAATCAAGTCCTGGCCTTCCAGATTGTATTGAAATAATGTGTGCTTACCTGGCTTATTATATATGTATACTACAGATATAAGTGGCAGTTCAAAACAGCAATAAATGGGAAAGAAGGCAGGGGAGATATAGTAAGTAGCATTTGTAATACACCTATTCTGTGCCATGCACTTTATATTTGTTTTTTAATTTTACCCACTTCATAGGCCTATGAGTTTGCTAGCCATCACAACCTGCTAGCACAGAAATTTAGAGGCAATATAGTACATTGCATAAGAACATGGAGCCTGCAGTCAGGTCACCAGGATTTGAATTTTGTTTGTCCTACTTACTTACAATGTGGCCTTGGATACTTTAATGTATAGATACAGATTTACAAAAGAGTACATTGTGTGTCCAATGCCATTTCTTATACAAATGGATTCACAACAATACCTATTTTATTGGGTCACTGTATGGATTAAATGAGATAATACATGTAAAGCACTTTAAACTATACCTAGCATATGGTAAAGATCAGGTCATTACTGTTTTTATTACAAAACAAATAACTTGCCCAGGGTCCTTGCAGCTGTTTGTAGTAGAGTCAAGATTCATCCTGAATCTGCCTGACTTCAGAAGCCCAGGATCCTTTTTCACTACCTCAAGACAATGCATGATTAATTTCTAAATACACTGTGCAAAGAATTTCAGCGGAGCTCAGAGCTAGGAGAATTCATTTCAGGTTGAGGAGTCAGAGAGATCTTTATTGAAGTGGGATTTGAGGCAGGCTCTGAAAGATGAATGATATTTTGAGAAGCAAGGAGGAAAGAAGTGGGTATTTTAAGCAAACGTATTATCACAAGTAGAGGTGTAGTGTTAGAAAAACGCACATATCCACAAATAACACTTTTTCTTCTCAGACTTTTGTTAGCCACAACAAAAGTTATTATGTGACAGTAGTTTCAAAGGAAAATATTAACCTGAAATCCTACCACTCAAGGCAGGAAATGTTTATTTTTTCACTTTTAATGTTGTCCTCAAGTATTTGTCTACAGAAAAATAATTTATTTTATTGCTCTGATCATGTGAAGAATCACTATCAACTATTGTTTAATTCAGCAAAATGCAGCATGAGTCTCCTACTATAATATACAATAATCAAAGAAAAATTCCTGCATTTGGTACATGCTAATTATATATATATGTATATTATTTACATATAATAAATACATACTCATATAGTGTTCTAATATATATCATAATGTTCAAATAAACATAATCATTGTTCAGAAGCAAAATGTCTAAACAACATTGTTGGATCATAGTACAAAATGAAAACAAATTATTAAGTGTGTGTGTGAGTGGAGATGAAACTTTTTAGTTTCATGAGAAAGAACTATATTTGTATTATCTTTAAATCAATGCATAAGGAGAAATTAATTGACTCTCATAAATGTGAATCAGGTGTTTCAAAAAGTCCTCTTTATGTTGGGCACAATGAAAGGCTGCTAACCAAAATGCAAATCCTATCAATTTAGAAATAATATTAATAGCTAACATGTATAAGGTGCTTAGGAAGTGTTTCAGGCATTGTTCTAAGCATTTCTGAATATTCAGTTTCTAAAGTTATTTAATTTGTACATCAACTCAGTGAAGGTGGTTAGTAAATTGAAATGAGAAATTAAATAAATTTCTTAGCTTCATCTCTGAAATACTCCCAATGATGAAGATGAGGGAGCATTGGAATTGTCCAGACCTTAGGTAATTCTTCCCTCTCTGCCCACCCGTGATGCCGATTACAGTGGAAGGGCTCAACCCCACAGAACGCACGGGGAGCTGATCATGGTGGAAGGGCTCAACCCCATGGAACGCACGGGACACACACAGGGAAAAGATTTTCGTGCAGGTAAAATGATAAATGTCTGCCACTGGAATCCACTTATGAAAAATAAAGACCTTTCCTGCTTCCCAGGATGTTTTTGCTATCCCCCAAACAAATATGAACTATTTTCATGAGTTAAATCAAGACAAATAAAGTGCTAAATTTTTAAATTCTGTTTGCATAGACAAGGTAAATATATATTCCTACCATTTGGATTGTGTGTTTATGTGTTACAAGAGTTATATGAGAAAACTGGCACTGCTCTGTAGTTACTAACGTGTAAAAGTCTGCATGTTTGAAAAATGCAGCAAAAATACAGTTCTTTGACCTTCGAATCTGAAACTAGTTGTTAGGTTAGTCTATCTGCTTGTAGCCTAAGAGTTCGAAAGAACAGAGTTTAAAGTTTCCAGTCCAATCCTGGAGATAGTACTTATCTAGCCCAACATTTTCTAAATTATACTCAGATATATGAATTACTGCCCTTTCTAAATAATATCTTTATATTCTTTAAACCAATATATTTTACTTTAAAGGAATGATTTTAAAATAATAGTATATTCTAGTGGAAATGAATATTTTCAGTATATATTTAAAAGAATTAAAATTATTCCAGCTCAAAAAAAATTGTCTACATGCAGTGTCAAAATCAAAACTTCATTCCATCAGTTATAGTTATGGGATATATTAGAATATACTATTTTTCTTCTTTTAAAGGACTTTACAAAGAAAGATGCCACAGCTTCCTTGATGTTGGGATTCTTTCCATGCCCTCTGATGGCCACCAACCTGGCCTTACATGGTGACTCTGCTGTGTTAGTACTACTGCACTTATCTGTAAATGGTATCAGCAAACTAGCACACATTCTGTGAAAAAGCAACATTTATTCTTTAATTCTGTGCTATGTTTGGAGACTGTCAGTTTTTAGTAATTAAAATAGAGTTGAAGGAAGGATAAAAACCATACTTCTTAAAAGATATGGAAATAAACCTACCCACTATTTTTTGATATTGAAGAGAAAGTTTCACTTAGTTGAATAAAATAAAAGTTTTAAAACTTCAAAAAAGAGGAGTAGGAATCGGCAGAGTTTGTCTTAATTTCTTTCCCAACTTAGCCCCAGTATACAGAATTCTTTTCTCACAATTCAAAATTTCCAAGATATGGAAAGTCATGGCTTGGTTGTCTCAGAAGATATTCTTGTTTCATAAGTACTAGGCTGGAGAAGGAGTGCATTTGTACAAGTAGGAATGGGAGGGGCAGAAAGATGCTTTAGAATTATAGTCAACTATTTAGAAGTAATGGGTTGAAATTAAAGTCATTCAAAATAAAACAAAATGAAGATGTGCATTTTCCTCATGGGGCCATAACTGGATCCTTCTATTCAAGAGGAGACTGCCTGTGGCTGCCTCTTCCTGCCTGAGTCCCATTCTGTCCCTGGGTCCTGGAAGACATCTTGGTTGGATACCTAAAAACACAGGTTAGTGCCAGAAGGAAAATTGAGTAAAAAGCTTCAAAAAGAGGGGAACCCTGCCAGATTCTAAGTAGACTTCATTAGCACATAAATCTGCCCCTTTCTGAAAGTATACATCTAATTACCTTATTTTCTTTTGTACATTTATGTATTCATAAATTTATTTATTTGATATGTGTTTGTTTGTTTTTAGGTATATCTACTTCTAACTCTGGCAGGACATTATTCCAGAAGCCATGTAACTTTACCATGACCACCAGAAATGAGCATAATATTACTATCTTATAAGTGATTAGAGTAATATTACTATCTTATTAATGATTAGTATCTTATTAATGATTACTATCTTATTAGTGATTCCATTTAATCAGGGCATTTAACAGGCTTTGAATATTGTGAGGCATATAGACCTTAATAAATGTTTGCCATTGTTGTTGACTAGACCAGAGGCAACTTCTGAATTGTCTAAAATCAGCCTCTTCTGAGAATTCTTGACCATATTGAGTTCTTTACATAATAGTTTTCTATGTAGAGAGCTGTTTGAAAGTTTTTCTTGCCTTAATTTCACTATGTTTCAATGGAGTCCAAGGGAAACAAAACAATGTATTAAACAAAAAATCAGTTGTTTAGTCCAACATCTAGTTGTATGAATTTCAATGGTACTGATAGGCATATATCTCATTTAGGTAACTCAATACACTTATATTCTTACCTCCATTGACTGATTGATTGATTGAGACTGAGCCTCCCCCTGTCTCCCAGGCGACAGTGCAGTGACGTGATCTCCATTCACTCTAACCTCTACCTCATGGGTTCAAGAGATTCTTGTGCCTCAACCTCCCGAGTAGCTGGGACTACAGGCACACGCCACCATGCCCAGCTAATTTTTAAAATAATTTTTAGCAGATACGGGGTTTCACCTTCTTGTCCAGGCTGTTCGCAAACCCTTGACCTCAGGTGATCCGTCCTCCTTGGCCTCCCAAAGTGTTGAGATTACAGGTGTGAGCCACTGCATGCAGCCCTCCACTTATTTTTAAAACAGAAGTTGTGGTAAAATTCAAGCCATTTCAACAGAAAAACCAAATGTGCATTGTTGATAAGCTCTGTTTCCCAATTTACATTTGATAACTTGTTTAATTTTCAGAACAGCCCTAAGCAATAGGTGTTTGAACCCCTATGTTATAAAAGAGTAAATTGAGGCTCAGAGAAGTTAAATATTACAAAGATTAAAAATGAATAATTATGAAGCTTGAGTTTAAACAAGGGCTACAAACCCATCTTTTATCCATTAAAAATATGCTGATTTTAATATTCTGTTAGATTAGCTTTTTTATTTTTAGGGAGGGAAAAGAGTTTATGTCCTGTATTTATAGTACTGAAAGCATTTTTATTCTTGTTTATCATCTTCTTAGAACCATTTTAATTTTTTATCTTTCATATTTAACTCCATAAAATTATGCTTAAATTAACCGCTGTGTTGATTTTTCTCCCTCATATAGATCTGAATTGATATTAAGAAAAGTAAAACATTCTTTTTATGTTTTACTTTGAATATTTTGGTATCTTTGAATATTCTCCTTGAGGGGCTCTCTTTCTCTATACCTCATAAATCATCTAATCACTATCCAATTTTGTCATGCTAACGAAGTAGTTATAGATACATCACTAAGTGACCATGATTTATAGTTATGCTAGGGAATCTTTGATGGCAAATTTGCTTTAACGTCTTATTCCATAGGACTAAGTGCCTCTTATTAGTGACTTCTAAAACTTTTTAAAAATTGAATAATACATTTTTAAAAATCAAAATCGAATCAGAACTTCTTGGATGTATTTCATTAGACTGCATGTCAGTGTTGTTTATGACCTCTAACAAATATGATAAGTTTCCATTCCTTGACTTTAAAAATTTATTACAAAGACTGAGTCCAGTGGCTCACACCTGTAATCCCAGCCCTTTGGGAGGCTGAGGCAAGAGGAGTACTTGAGCCTGGGAGTTTAAGCCCAGCCTAGGCAACAAAACAAGACCCCATCTCTACAAATTAATAACAACAACAACAACAACAACAAAACAATAAAAGTACCCAGTCATGGTAGTGCTTGCCTATAGTACTACCTACTTGTGAGACTGAGGCAGAAGGATTGCTTGAGCCCAGGATTTAGAGGTTGCAGTGAGTTACTATCATGCTGCTGCACTTCAGGCCTGGGGCACAGGGAAAGACTCTGTCTTAAAAATAAAAAAAAAAAAGTAAAAGTCTATAATACAATAATTCCTAGGTGAGCCAGAAAGACAAAGGTTTTCTATACTGTCTTTTCAACTTTGATTGAGTTTTGTAAAGTTTTGTAAAGTTTGATTTCGTGAGGTGTTCGTGTTGTTTTTTACATTTGTATTAAAATATTTTCATATTATAAAATATATCAAAATGTTTTAAAAGAAACCAGAAGTACATCATCCTGGCAAACTAAATACTTTAATGAGCTATTTAAGAGTATTATTAACAAGATTAGTGTTCTTCAATATAGTGATGTGTATAATAATCTGGACGGCTGGAATCTGTGCCTCAGAACAAAATTTGACTTTGTGGTATAAAGTATGAGACCAATGCTTCCTCTAAACGGTATCACAAAAAACTTGAATACTCTACCTCCTGTTCTGATCTGGACACACTGAGTTCTGGACCCACTGTTTATATCAGGATTTCTCTTTATTCTGTTTGAGCAGATTCTCTTTATCCTTAGTCTCATGTATTTCACTTTCTTGTTTATTCTTTTATTACCCCCTCAATTTGTCAGATACGAAATTTCTTGTATGTCTTAAATATTTTTAATTCCCTCATAAGAAAATCAACCTAAGGAATATTGTAATTGCTCTGGAATGTTTCCTTGTACATTTTTCTAGTCATTCTGCCTGTGTTTCCACATGTAACTAGTGTCCTGATTTCTAATTCCACAGAGTACTAGTAACTATTCTTGAATTTTATGAAAATGAAACTATAAAACATACATATTTTGTATCAGGCTTTTTTCATTATCATAATACTTTTTGTTATACATCTACGTAATTACCACTATTTGCTCATGTTTATTACTGAATAGTGATTTACTTCATGAATACACCATTATTTGTATAGACATTCTTCTATTGATGGACATTTGGGTAGCTTCCAGTTTTAGGTTATTTTTAATAATGCTACTAATTGCTACTATGTACATTTGTGTGCAAGTCTTTGTATAGACATGTGCTTTAATTTTTCTCAAGCAAATAGTGAGGAGAAGAAAATTTAGGTAATATGGTGGGTGTATCTTTAACTTAAAAATATTTGTTTAATTGACAAATTAAAATTATATATATTTCTGTTGTATAACATGATGCTTTAGATTATGTATGCATTGTGGAATGGCTAAATAGAGCAAATTAGCATATGTGTTAACTTTTTAAGAAACATTCACATTCTTGTTCAGAATGTTTTTACCATTTACATTCTGTCTAGCAGTTTATCAGCACTCCAGTTCCAAATTTTCATCAACACCTGGTGTGATCAGTCTTTTGATATTTTAGACATTGTGATAGGTACATAGTGGTCTTATATTATGGTTTTGATATACATTTCCCTATTAACTAATGGTAAGCATTTTTTAAGGCACTTAACTTGGCATTTATGTATCTTCTTTGATGAAGAAACTGTCAAATCTTTTGCTCATTGTATTCAAATTGGTTTGTGTGTTTGCTTTGTTGAGTTTTGGGTGTTTGTTATATCAGATATAATTTCTTTATCAGATATACTATTTACGGTACTTGATATTTTCCCCTAATATATGCCTTGTATTTTTGTTTTCTTAAGAACAAAAGTTCCTACTTTTGATAAAGTCTGATACATCACTTATATATTTTATGGAGCATGGTTTTAGTGTCATATCCAGTAAGCGTTTGCCTTAACCTAGGGTTAAACACAATTTCTATTCTATTTTCTTCTTAAAAAGTTTATAATTTTAGATTTTACCCTTAGGTTTATGATTCATTTTAAGTAACTTTTAAAATATAGCATGAAATATGAATCAAAGTGAATTTTTGTGTTAGTTTTTGCATAGGATTTTTAATGGCTCCAGAAATACTAGTTAAGAAATAACCTTTCCCCACTATAATCCCTTTACAATTTTGTCAAATATTTATTTGCTATATAGGTGTGGACCTATTTCTAGGCACTCTAATCTGCTCTAGTGATCTATTCATCCATCATTATATTAAACTTCTACTGCCTTGATTGTTATAATTTTATAATATATTTTGAAATCAGGTAGTGTAAATCCTCTTAGGTTTTTTTTTTTTTTTTTTTTAATCAAAGTTGCTTGGGCTATTCTAGGTCCTTTTGATTTCTTTACAAATTTTAAAATCAGTTTGCAATTTCTCCAAATGTCTGATACAATATCATCCTAAAGCTTTTGAAACTTCAGATCATAAATGCAGTATGCCTTTCCAGGTATTTCAGTCTTTACATTTTTTTCTCAACAGTGTTTATTTTTTAGTGTATTTGTCTTGCACATATTTTTAAATTTATTTTAGGACTTTTCTATGTTATGCTACTATGAGTGGTATCATATATTTAATTTCTAGCTTAAATTGTCTTTTGCTAGGGACAGAATTGATTTTTCTACATTTGTCTTTTATCATGTAATGTTAACTATCTTCATGTAACAGTAGGATAATCAACAAAGTAGTTTTTGTGTGGATACCTGCAGTTCTACAGTCATTTCTAACAGTCAAACAGTCATTTCATCTGCAAGTAGAGTTTTAATTCTTTCATTGTATGTTATATAGTGCTGCATAAGAAAGTATTTCAAAAAGTGGTGGTTTAAAACAACAGTGGTTTATCATTGCTTATAATTTTGGTGTTGATAAGGTGGTTTTTCTACCATTTTTGCTTGAGTTTATTCAAGTGGCTGCATAAAAATTGCCTATGAGTTCTCCAATGTTTACAGACAGGAAACAGGCTAAAAAATTTACTTTGGTAAAAATATGATGCATTTCTTAAGGAAAAGGAAAGAAACCTAAGACTTCTTGATGAGAGGAGTTATAAAAGAATATTTCCATATTTACTCTATCAGAATATTAATATATCATTTTTATACATATTACATGATTTTATTTATGGATATGTTAAATTTTGCTCTGTATTTGTTAAGGATTTTGTCTATTTAATCAAATGTGTTAGCAAAAAATTGCTTATAATATTTATTTAATAGTCATTATATGTCTATAGAACCTATGGAAGCATTCCATCTTTTTTGATGATGTTAGTCATTTATCCCTCTTTTCCACTTGATCAGTCTTGCAAGAAGTTATTATTTTAATTAGTCTTTTTGAAGAATCAATGTTGTCTTTGTTGATTTCCATTCTGTATGCTTATCTTCTATTCTAACGATTTGTGCTATTTACTTATTCTTTGTATTTCTTTGCTTTATTGTGTTCTTTTATCATTGCTTTTTAAAAAGACATGTTAGATTATTTTTAATAAAAGCATTACAAACTATAACTTTACTATTTAGCATTTGATTTAGGACATTAAACTTATTTTTGTACATTACCTTTTAAATATCATTACTTAAAAATATATTCTATTTTTAAATGTTTTCTTCTATAATTCATAGATTATTTAGAATTGCATTATTTAATTTTTAAATATTTGAGAATTTCTAGATATATTTTTGTCATATATTTCTAATTCATTTTTTTTGAAGTCAGAAAACATACGCTGTGGGTTTTAATTCCTTGAACTTGATTGAGACTTGTTTCATGGTTCAGCATATGGTCTGCCTTAGTAAGTGTTCCATATTCACTTGAAAAGAAAGTACTTGCTGCTATTCTTGAAAATAATGTTCAATAAATTAAGTCATAATATTTGGAAGTGTTCGAATAATGTCTATCCTTATAATTTTCTCTATTACTTATAATTATTGAGAAAGGAGTATTAAAATCTTGAAGTATGATTGTAGATTTGTCTATTTCTTTCCTAAGTTTGTTAGTTGATAAAAGTGGTTAGGCTATAGATATATTTTAAATACACAGTATTTGGTGTTGTTATTTACTTCCTTGACTGCTGTATGATATTGTCTGACAGTGGTCTCAAGGAAAAAGGTAACTGAAATTGAGAAGTTTGAGTGACCAGACTTTTAGAAGAATTGTCAGAGTGAATGTATTATCCCTGTGATTGGACTCAAACAGATCTGGTAGTAAACTTTTTTCATTAACTATCCTTGTGAAAATTTATTTAGTTCTTGCATATTCAGATTAAAATGTATCATTCAGTTTGTTGACATATTACTTGAATTTCCTTATGTTATTTTCTAGTTGACCTTACCTAAATCTCTTACATGCCTTAAAATGAAGTGCTTGTTATTTCTTTTCATTTCTACCTAATGCCAGGAGTTCTCTGATCTATACAAACTATATGCTTATAAATCACAAAATATCTGCATTGAAAGGAATGTCAGAGATATTCTAATCAGACTACTATTTAATAGTGAGAATACCTACTAAAAAATTTCTTCAATGAAATGTCCAGCCTTTGCTAATACACTTCCAGTGACAAGGATGCATTCTGCTTTGAGGCAACCAATTCCTCAGTTGATTTATCAAATACTCAACATTAATTTAAAATTTGCCTTAATTACTTTTAAAATTAATAAGAATGCAGATGTCTGTATTTTTTAGAGAATGTCATATATTTTAAAATCTCAATTTATAAAATAAAAAGTCATGAGGATAATAATTTGCAGTGTGACAATGGATATTTTAGAGTGTCTATGCACACAAGTATATGCAGAGATGTACACACTAACAAGTCTAGGCATTAGGCTCCTTTATCCAGTGCAGTTGGACAGAATTTATCTAAGGATAGGGCAGGATATTATAAAGATTCAAATAAAGTTCAACCAAAAACTTGCCTAAAAAAAATCAGTAAATAAATAGATGAGTAAATTAGTGTTTTTTATTAGTTTATTTCCCTGAAAAGCTTGTTGATAAATCTGACAAATGTCCCAGTTGTAGTTCTTGTACAAAGACTACAGATAAGGGAAAAGTTTTCCAGAGAAACATTGTTTTAATATTTGTTCTACTGTCAGAAGTGGTGGGAATGGACAAGAAAAAACAGTAAGTGTCTACAAAAGTGAACAAGAGTAACAAAAAATGGAAGGGAACAGTGAAATCAATCAGTGGCTTATTTTGTTTTCAATTGGTTCCCAAGGGCCTTGATATAGCAGAAGAAATGTGGCGTTGTAGCCATGGTCTTGTTCTCAAATTACATTATTAAATTAGTGACCAGAGTTTTAAATATAAATAAAATAATCAATTAAGATGACACAGCTCAGCTTGTGTTTTCCAGGACATAGATACCATTTTATAACTGCTATTATGCAACAATTACATATACATTGTGCATCTATAAAAATGCTATTTCCTTGATATACATTTATTACACAGTATATTATAATATATAATTTAGTTTACTATTTATATAAAGCCAGATGCTCCAAGTATCATAGTTGATGAGTTAACTGCCATTGATTATATAATGGTGTTAAAACAATTTTACTTAACAGCTTTTATCTGTTATAATCATTTATATTACTTTTTCCCTCTCAAAAATACTGATTCCATTAAACTAACACTAAGATCCAGTGGTTCAAAATTAAATATTTAATATTAGTTTGTTTATATTGTTCCACAAATATTTCTGTTTATTCTCAAAGTAAGTCATTTTATAATAATCTTATTTAAATAGCAGACTTTTTTGCACTGTCGTCAAGTGGAAGTCTCTGAGCATTTCTCACAGTTCCTTGGCGGAATGGTCACTTAATGATCAAATTAGAGCTCACTCAACCAGATCTGTGGTAACAACAGTTACTAGACTGCAGTCAGTTCTCCTGCTCAGATTTACAGAGCATCCAGGTGGAGTTCATTACTGTGAATCACCCAGCATGGTCCCCTGGCAGCAGATTACGAAAACAGTTTAAATTAGACATGGCTGCACTGCGAAACCTACTCCTTGTTCAAAATATAAGGACCCCCTACGCTTAGCCACATATATCTTATCTGTAGCTGCCTTCTATCCAGGGAGGTCTCTATTACTATTTTCTGCTGTATTTGTACAATACCTAAAATATTTATAAATCTGAAAGCTAAAAAATTACAGATTTGCAGCTAATACATTCCACAGCTGCATGTTTTTGGTTTGCAAATTTATAACCGGGAATTTACTATTACTAACATATTCCAGCTTTTGAACAATTGAATGTATTTCTCCAACTTGGGATATTGCCCAATATCTGTTTTTCTCACTCCCCAGGCTGGGATGGCTGCAATGGTGGTAGAGCCTCTGGGGAGGGAGGAGGGATGGATGGCTGAAACTATTTGCCATCAGTCACCAACAGCCCCTCTGGCTGATTAAGTAGCAGGTGTTAATAGGAACCCAAGGGAGTGCTCTCCAGTTCCCTTTAGCTAGAATGATAGTGACATGATTCAAGGCCTGAAGGGTTTGGGGTCCTTTGAGGGAGAGGGGAAGGAAGTGGACTTGTAAAGTGGGAAATATTAGAGGGGTATGTTGTTTTGAAAGAATTCTCCTAATGTTTAGATGATTTGCAGTTTTGAAGACTTAAATAATGAAAATTCTGATACAGATGTTCCAGGCGTTAAAAGAAGAATTGAGGAAATGTACTAAACTTTAAAAGCATTGTTTGTGCTCTATAATTTTGTTTTTATTGGAGCTTTATTAGAAACACTATTATAAGGTTTAATTATTGTTTCTGATAGTCATTTGTTATATAGATAGGCAAGAAAGTAGACATCATAAAAATAATGTGAAAAGATCCCATAGCCTTTTCAAAAAAGCAAAACATGTTCTTACAGAAAATGCACAAAGTATCAGTAGATGTGATTGATATTCTAAGTCAGTGATGATTAATAAATTATGAGAGATCTCAGATTTTGTTTTCTCTATAAAATTTGTTTCTTTCCTTGGTCTCAGTGGAAGTTTTTTTTTAATACCAGAGTTTTAAATTTGAGATATATAGTATTAAAATATGCTAAGAATGTCACTGATGTTTAACAGAAAGGTGTGCATATTATAAATATAACAAAATTAATTGATACAAAATGACTATGCCCATGTAACCACCAGACAACATTATCAGTACCTGCAACATTGTCATTCTAACAGCATTGATTAATCTTCATACTTTACATAAATGGAGCAATATATCATATATTCTTTTGTGTCTTGTTTATTTTATGTAACATTTGTGATAGTCATAAATATTGTGTGCAATTGTATTTTGTTTTTAAAATTATTTTAAATTATTATTTTGTATAGTATACTGTAGTTTTTATACTACATCATTAGATAACTGTGTCATTATTTGTGCATTTTAAAATTAATTGCCATTGAGTCATTTCCAAATGAAAGATATTAAGCATGAGGTTGTTATGAGTATTCTAATGCATGTCTTTTGGTAAGGATAGGTACATATTTCTATTTAGTATAAACCTAGGATTGGAATTGCTGAGTTATATCATATGCATATGTTAAACTTTAGTAGATGTTACCAAAGACTACTTTCCTACTGATATCTAATATTTCTGGTTTCTCCATATTCTTGCCAAAATTTATTTTCTGTCTCTTAAATTTTAGCAGTTCTAATGAGTGTATCGTGGCATCTTATTGCATTTTAATGTGCATTTCCCCAATAATGAATGAAATTTATCACTTTTTAAAATATACATATTAGCCATCTGGATATTCTTTCTTAAAAAATGTCTGTTCAGGTCTTTTGCCCATTTCTTATTGGGCTTTCTATCTTTTCCATATTGATGAATAAAAATTCTTGATATATTATAGATAGAAGTCCTTCTTGGATATGGGAGTTGAGAACATCTTCTCTCACTCTGAGGCTTTCATTTTCACATTCCTTATGATATAATTTGTGTTAAGAACAATACATTCACTTGATATAGTTCATTTATTACTATTGGCACAATTAATATGATTGGCACAATTTTGCTTTTGGTAATGTTAAAAAAATTAACATTTAATTCAGATGGACTATTATGAAATATGAAAAATATTTTAAAAAGTAAGGCTTTGAAAAGTGGCCAAATCAACAGAGAATCTGGAAGACAGCCAATCTATAAAAATTGAGAACTTCATTGGGTCAGATGTACATTTATCTATTTGTGACAGACACAGCATGTGAACAGTTTAACCTGGTCCACATAGCATGAAGCTGCTAAAGCCAAAGCTCATATCTTACTAGCATTTACATTAGAAGGCTGAGGATGGAATCCAGGGTTTCTAGAGTGCCTAAGAAATTAGGACAAAATCCCAGAAAGGGAGGAGACAACAGAGGGGAAACCTAAATCTTCTTAGAAACCCCACCTCAGCCCTTAGAGACCTTTTAAACAAGTAGGCATGGTGGAGACTCCCAAAAGACCCTCAGGAGGCAGCAACTGAAAGACTGAGGTAAGCGAATGAAAGTGCCAACACATACACCAGAAGGAAAAAAGAAGTTTATAGTTTTAGTCCAGCCAAAGTAAAACTCTTTAGAGAAAAGATAACAAAGGCTAGAATTTCTACATAGTAGCTGACTGGTAGAAAAAAAACTGAGGAGTCATGAGAAGTAGTAAAATGTAACCACAGTCAAGGAAAAACAAAATAATCCATCAAAAAAAAAAATAAAAAATGGCTGGGCATGGTGGCACACTTCTGTAATCCCAGCACTTTGAGAGCTGAAGCAGGTGGATCATCTGAGGTCAGGAGTTCGAGACCAGTCTGGCCAACATGGCGAAATCCCATCGCTACTAAAAAAAAAATAATAATACAAAAATTAGTTAGGCATAGTGGTGTGTGCCTGTAATCCCAGCTATTCGGGAGGCTGAGGCAGGATAATCACTTGAACCATGTAGGCAAAGGTTGCAGTGTGCCAAGATCACACCACTGCACTCTATCCTAGGCGACAGAGCAAGACTTCATCTCAAAAAGAAAGAAAGAAAGAAAGGAAGAGTGAAAGAGAGTGAGAGAAAGGAAGGAAGGAAGGAAGGAAGAAGAAAATCAAAATGAAAGAGTGTTGTAATTACCAGTCTAAGATTTAAAAGTAATTATTATAAATATGTCCCCAAAAAATAAAGAAAATCTTGGTTATAGAGATTGAAGAGATGGAAAACTTCAGCATAGGAATGAAATACATAAGAAAGATTAATGTAACCACACAACAGGTTCATCTTACCCACTGCCTAGGTAAAACCTATTTATCAAGACAGGGAAGTGTAATTCTCACAGAGCCAGCTGTGTGGGAGACTAGAGTTTTATTATTACTCAAATTAGTCTCCTCGAGTATTCTGAAATGGAGTTTTTAAGAATAATTTGGTGGGTGAGGGCTCTGGAAGTGGGGAATGCTGATTGGTAGGGTTGGAGAAGAATCATAGGTGATGGAAGTGAGTTTTTCTTCTGTCTTCTGTTCCTGGGTGGGATTGTAGAACCGGTTGAGCCAGATTACCAGTCTGAGTAGTGTCAGCTGGTGCATCAAGTGCACAGTTTGGAAAATATCTCAAGCACTCATCTTATGTTTTACAACAGTGATATTATTCCCAGGAACAATTTGGGAAGGTTCAGACCCTTGCAGCCAGAAGCTGCATGACACTTAAATTAATCTTGTTGCTAATTTGTTTGTCCTACAAAGGCAAACTGGTCTTCAGGCAAGGTTTTTTTTTTTTTTTTTTGGAAAGTACTATTATCAATTTCGTTTCAGAGTTAAACTATAAACTAAATTCCACCCCTAGTTTAGTTTAGCCTACGCCCAGGATGAACAATGACAGCTTAGAGATTAGAAGCCAGATGGGGTCAGTTAGGTCTGATCTCTTTCATTGTCATAATTTCCTCAGTTACAATTTTTGTAAAGGCAGTTCCATTAAATGGATATTCTAGATATTCTAGAAGTTAAAAGTATATTATCTGATTTTTTTTAAAAGATTGCACTTAAAACAAATTAAAGATGGCAAATAAAAAGGTAATCAAACTTGAAGGTAGATTAATAGAAACCATACCACCCAAAAAAGAGAGATAAAGGAAAGCAATAATAATGATGATAATAATATTAATAAAGCCCAATGTTATGTGAAACATATCAAGTTGTCTAACAAATATGTAATTAAGAGTCTCAGAGGTGCAAATGTAGAGTATGGATCATCAATAGTATTTTTAGAAATAATAGCTAAAAATTACCCAAATTAGGACCAAAAAAAAAACCCATAAATGTAAACATCCGAGAACCTTACCCAAATACAAGCAAGACAAATGCAAGTGTTATAAATAAATTCAGCTGAATTAAGAGGCTTAATTGAGCAATGAATGATTCACATATCAGGCAGCCTCCAGAATTACAGCAGATTCAGAGAGACTCTAGTACAGCTACATACTGAAAGATTTATAGAGAAAAAAAGGGAAGTGAGGTACAGAAATCGGAAGTGAGGTACAGAGACAACTGGATTGGTTACATCTCGGCGTTTGCTTTAGTTGAACATAGTTCAAACCCTCAGCAGGTTATGAGTGATTGAAGTACAGCTACTGGGATGGCCAAGACTGAGCTACTGTTACAGGCGTACACTTCTAAGTTAGGTTTTCAATCTTGTCTACCTATTAAGTTAGGTTACAGTTTATCCACAAAGACTCAAATATAGAAGTACAGGGTCCCCCTCAGGCTACATTTAATTCCCTTTAATGCAAGAAAAAGCACAATTTGGCACATCTTGAAGTGAACAAATACAAAGAAAACCTTGAAAGTGGAGAGAGCCAAATGACAAATTACATATAGTTAAGAAACACTATGAATGGTGGCTGATTTCTCCCTAGAAACAAAGTTAAAACCTGTAGATAATAAAAAGACATCTTTAAAGTGCTGACTAAAAAATAAATAGGAATTTTATTTTTTAAAGTGAAAATCTTTAAAAACATAGGTGAGTTCATTAGTTTCCTCTTCCTGCATAACAAATTACCACACATTCGATGGCTAAAAACAACACAAAATTTTTTATCTTACAGTTCTGGAGGTCAAAAGTCTGAAGTGGACCGGGCATGGTGGCTCACACCTGTAATCCCAGCACTCTGGGAGGCCAAGACAGGTGGATCACCTGAGGTCAGGAGTTCAAGACCAGCCTGGCCAACAAAGTAAAACCCCATCTCTACTAAAAATAGGGAAATTTTCTTGCCTTTTCTGGCTTCTAGAGGCTGCCTACATTCTTTGACTCATGGTCTGGTCCTTTTAAACACCAGCAGTTGCATCATTCTGACCTCTATTTCTGTCTCACATCTTCTCTATGACTCTATGCCTGCTTGTTTCACTTAATAGGACCCTGTGATTACACTGAGCCCACCAGGAAGATTCATAATAACTACTCATTTTAAAGTCCTTAATCACATTTACAAAGTTTCTTTTCCATGTAAATAACTGTATTTATAGGCAACTCCCATTGTTTAAAACCATCAGATCTCCTGAGACCCATTCACTGTCACAAGAACATCGCAGGAAAAACATTCCACTCCCCAATAATTCAATCATCTCCCACTGAGTCCCCCCACAACAAGTGGGAATTATGAGAGCTACAAGATGAGATTTGGGTGGAGACACAGAGCCAAACCATATCAGAAGGTGAACGTCTTTTGCAGCCTTATTCTACATATTCTTCTAATCATGGTGAAATAAATACATTTTCAGGTAAATAAGAGAAAATTCCTGGCCAGTATACTTCACTAAAAGAAATGCTAAGCAAATTATTCAGGCTGAAAGAAAATTACACCAGAAAGAAATTCATATTTCAAGGAGGAATGAAGAACATTAGCAAAGTTAATATTTACTGTGTTGGTAAACATAAAAGAATATTTTTTCTCTTAATTAATTTTACAATTAGCCTTTATTGTACCTTATTTAAGGGATCATTTCCTATTCCAAAGTCATGTGTTTTCTACAACTTAAATGTCTAAACATTAGTAGTTATATTTGTAATCCATCTAGAATAGGTATTTATGTGTCTATGTAAAATGTGATGTAAGTATTTGAATATAATTTTTTTGATATAATAAATTGGATACTTATATATAATTGTGGAATTGTGATGTCAACGTAGTCATAAATCAAGTGACAGTTTACGTTTTGTATTGTTTCTGGTCTCTTAATTTTTTTCTCTCAACCAGTTTTCCTATCCTTATGTTAATATAATACTGTCTTAATTAATATAACTTTACTTCTTTATTTCTGATATTTTAGTTTGTTACTAGTAAATCTTCCATATTAGCATTTATAGTATTACCTTGGTGATTCTTGACTTGTTAAATTTCAGTATAAATTTTTAATCAGCTATTAAATTTTTACTAACAATTTTAGAAATTTGAATGGGATTATAATAGATCTATAGAATGATGTAGAAAACTGCCATCTTTACAGTTTGCCTCTAATCAACGGCATGAGTATCTCTTCAGTTATTGAAGGTTATTTCAGTTTTTCTTAATAACAGTTAAAAATTTAGAGTTTTAAGCTTCATTTGCTGTACATTTTATAAATTTTTTTCTGAACATTTGATATTTTTATAATCTTATAAATTGTATTATTATTCATTTTTTTAAATTTTATACTAAATTCAGGGGTACAAGTGCAGGTTTGTTACATAGGTAAACTTGTGTTATGGGGAGTGTTGAGCAGATTATTTCATCACTCAGTTATTAAGCCTAGTATCCACTAGTTATTTTTTTCCTGATCTTCTCCCTCCTCCCAATCTGCACCATCAAAAAGGCCACAATGTGTGCTGTTCCCTTCTGTGTGTTCATGTGTTTTTATCGTTTAGCTCCCACTTAAGTGAGAACATGGGGTATTTGGTTTTTTGTTCCTGTGTTAGTTTCCTAAGTATAATGGCCTCCAGCTCCATCTATGTCCTGCAAAGGACAAGATCCTATTAATTTTCATGATTGCATAGTATTATATGGTGTATCTGTAGCACATTTTCTTTATCCAGACTACTATTTATGAACATTTTGGTTGATTCTATGTCTTTGCTGTTGTAAATGATGCTGCAATAAACATATGTGTGCATGTGTCTTTATAATACAGTGATTTATATTCATTTGGGTATATACCCACTAATGGGATTGCTGGGATAAATGAGATTTCTGTCTTTAGGTCTGTGAGGACTCACAACACTGTCTTCCACATGGCTGAACTAATTTACACTTCCACCAACAGTATATAAGCATTACTTTTCCTCCACACCTCATCAGCATCAGCTATTTTTTGACTTTTTAATAATAGTCATTTTGACTGGTATAAGATAGCATCTCATTGTGGTTTTGATTTGCACTTCTCTAATGACCACTAATTTTGAACTTTTTATTCATATACTTGTTGGCTGCATGTATGTTTTCTTTTGAAAAGTGTCTGTTCATATTTTTGTCCATTATGGGATTGTTTGTTTTTTCCTTGCAAATTTGTTTAAGTTCCTCGTAGGTGCTGGATATTACAACAGCTTTGTTGAATGCATAATTTGCAAAAATTTTCTGTCATTCAGTAGGTTGTCCATTTACTCTGTTGATAGTTTCTTTTGCTGTACAGAAGCACTTTAGGTTAATTAGATCCCATTTATCAATTTTTGCTTTTGTTGTGATTGCTTTTGGCAGTTTTGTCATGAAATCTTTGCCCATGCCTATGTTCTAAATACTATTGTATAGGATATCTCCCAGGGTTTTTATAGTTTTGGGTTTTACATTTAAGTCTTTAATCTGTTGTGAGTTAATTTTTTTATATGGTGTAAGAAAGGGGCTTAGTTTTAATCTTCAGCATATGGTTAGTCAGTTATCTCAGCACTATTTGTTGAATAGGGAATCCTTTCCCCATTGCTTGTTTTGGTCAGGTTTGTCACAGATCAGACAGTTGCCGAGGTACAGTCTAATTTCTGGGTTCTCTACACTGTTATACTGGTCTGTTTTTGTACCAGTACCATGTTGTTTTGGTTACTATAGCCCTGTACTAGAGTTTAGTGTTGGGTAGCATGATGCCTCCAGTTTTGTTCTTTTTGCTTAGGATTGCCTCTGCTGTTGGCATTCTTTTTTGGTTCCATACAAACTTTAAAATAGGTTTTTCTAGTTCTGTGAAGAATGTCAATATTAGTTTAATAGAAACAGCATTGAATTTATAAATTACTTTGGGTCGTGTGATGGTTAATAATGAGGGTCCACTTGATTAGATTGAGGGATACAAAGTATTAATATTGGGTGTGTCTGTGTGGTGTAACCAAAAGGGATTAACATTTGAATCAGTGGGCTGAGGAAGGCAGCTCCACCCTTAATCTGGTGGGCACAATCTAATCAGCTTCTAGTGAATATAAAGCAGGCAGAAAACATAAAAAGGAGAGATGTGCCTAGCCTCCCAGCCTACATCTTTCTACTGTGCTGGATGCTTTCTGCCCTTGAACATCAGACTCCAAGTTCTTCAGTTTTGGCATTCACACTGGCTCTCCTTGCTCCTCAGCTTGTATAGCCTATTGTGGGAACTTGTGATCGTGGAAGTGAATATTTACTTATGATTAGACCCCAAAATTCTAAGAACTCTATTCCAAACAGTATGGAGAACACTGATAATCCTTGCTGTGAACTGTTTAGAGAGTTATGCAAAATAAATGCATTTGACACTCTTGATTCACTGCTCATAAGAGTCAAGGAGTTTGATGACTCTATAACATCATTTTCTTTCATCACTTTGTCTACTGAACTTAGGAGCAACCAACCAGCTTCATTATGTTGCTTGATGAAAGGTATTATGTACCTTTGAGCAAGGAACATACCCAGAAATTAGACTGTGCCCCTACAACTGTCTGGCAGAACCCTCACATTGGCTCCCTGACTGATAGAGTGAGGGTTATTACGGTGGAAAAGGCCAAATGGAAGCCATTAGAGCTGCCTCTACCTAGAAAAATAGTAAATCATAATCTCATATCCCTGGGAGGATTGTGGAAATTAGTGTCACCATCAAGGACTTGAAAGATGCAGGGGTGGTGATTCCCACCACATCCCTATTCAATTCTCCCATTTGGCCTGTGCAGAAGATAGATGGATCTTGGAGAAAGACAATGGATTATCGTAAGCTTAATCAAGTGGTTACTCCAATTGTAGCTCTTGTATCAGATGTGATTTTATTGCTTGAGCAAATTAACACTTCTCCTAGTACCTGCTATACAGCCATTGACTTAGCAAATGTTTTTTTTTTTTTTTTCTTTCTCCATTCCTGTCCATAAGGCCCAGAAGAAGCAATTTGCCTTCAGCTGGCAAGGCCAGCAATATATTTTTACTAGCCCACCTCAGGGGTATATTAACTCTCTGGGTTTGTGTTATAATCTTATTTAAAGAGAGCTTAATCACTTTTCACTTCCACAAGATACACTAGTTCATTGCATTGATGACATTATGTTGATTGGAGCCAGTCAGAAAGAAGTAGCAAACACATTGAACTTATTGGTGAGACATTTGCATGCCAGAAGATGGGATATAAATCCAACTAAAATTCAAGAATCTTTTCCTACAGTAAAATGTCTAGCAGTCCAGGGGTGTGGGGCCTGTCGAGAAATTCCTTGTAAGGTGAAGGATAAGTTGCTGCATTTGGCCCCTCCTACAACCAAGGAAGAGGCACAATGCCTAGTTGGCTTATTTAGATTTTGGAGGCAACACATTCCTCATTTGAGTGTGTTACTCCAACCTGTTTATTGACTGACTCAAAAGGCTGCCATTTTTGAGGGAGGTCCAAACTGAAGAAGGCTCTGTAGCAGATCCAGGGTGCTGTGCAAGCTGGTCTGCCACTTGGGCCATATGACCCAGCAGATCCAATGATGCTTGAGGTATCAGTGGCAGATAGGGATGCTGTTTGTAGCCTTTGACATGCCCCCATAAGTTAATCACAGTGGAGGCCTCTAGGATTTTGGAGCAAGGGCCTAACATCTTCTGCAGACAACTACTCTCCTTTTGAGAGATAACTCTTGGCCTGTTACTGGGCTTTGGTGGAAATTGAACATTTGCCAGTGGTCATCAAGTCACCATATGACCTGAACTGCCTATCATGAACTGGGTGTTTTCTGACTAATCTAGCCATAAAGTGGATCATGCACAGCAGCATTTCATCATCACAAAAAAAAAGTAGTATATATTTGATCAGGACCTCGTTCACAGATGGTTCTGCAAGATATTCAGACACCACCTGAAAGCGCAGAGCTGCAGCACTAAAGCCCCTTGCTAGGACATGCCTGAAGGACAGTGGTGAAGAGGAATCTTCTCAGTGGGGAGAACTTCAAGCAGTGCACCTGGTTCTGCACTTTGTATGGAAGGAGAAATGACCAGATGTGCGATTATATACTGATTCATGGGCTGTAGCCAATGGTTTGGCCGGTGGATCAGGGACTTGTAAGAAGCATGATTGGAAAATGATGAAAAAGAAATTTGGGGAAGAGGTACATGCATGGACCACTCTGAGTGGTCAAAAACTGTGAAGGTATTTATATCCCATGTAAGTGCTCACCAATATGGAACCTCAGCAGAGGAAGAGTTTAATAATCAAGTGAATGGAATTACCTATTCTGTGGACACCACTCAGCCTCTTTCCCCAGCCACCCCTGTCATTGCCCAATGGGCCCATGAACAAAGTGGCCATGGTGGCAGAGATGGAGGTTACACATAGGCTTAGCAATATGAACTTCCACTCACCAGGGTGACCTGGCTATGGCCACTGCTGAGTGCCCAATTTGCCAGCAGCAGAAAGGAACACTGAGCCCTCAACATGGCACCATTGCACCATTCCCTGGGACGATCAGCCAGCTACCTGATGGCAAGTTTATATTGGACGACTTCCATCATGGAAAGGGCAGAGGTTTGTTTTCACTGGAATAGACACTTACTCTGAATATAGTTTTGCCTATCCTGCACACAATGCTTCTGCCAATCCTGGACTCACAGAATGCCTTATTCACCATCATGGTATTCCACACAGCATTGCCTCTGACCAAGGCACTCACTTTATAGCTAAAGAAGTATGGCAATGGGCTCATTCTCATGGAATTCACTGGTCTTACCATGTTCTCCATCATTCTGAAGCATCTGGATTTATAGAATGGTAGAATGGCCTTTTGAAGTCACAATTACAACACCAACAAAGTGACAATATTTTGCAGGGTTGGACTAAGGTCTCCATAAGGCCATGTATGTTCTGAATCAGCATATGGTACTGTTTCTCCCATAGCCAAGATTCATGGTCCAGGAATCAAGGGATGGAAGTGGAAGTGGCATCACTTATCATCACCCTTAATGATCCACTAGCAAAATATTTGCTTCCTGTTCCCATAACATTACATTCTGCTGTTCTAAAGGAATTAGTTCCAGAGGGAGGAAAGCTGACACCAGGAGACACACCAATGATTACATTAAACTGGAAGTTAAGATTGCCACCTGGACAGTTTGGGCTTCTCCTATTTTTAAGTCAACAGGCTAAGAAGAGCATTACAGGCTGGGGTGACTGACCCAGACTATCAAGATGAAATCAGTCTACTACTCCACAATGGAGATAAGGAAGAGTATGCATGGGATACAGGAGATCCATTAGGGCATCTCTTAGTATTACCATGCCTTATGATTAAGGTCAATGGGAAACTACAACAGCCCAATCCAGGCAGGACTACAAATGATCCAGACTCTTCAGGAATGAAGGTTTTAGTCACTCCACAAGGAAAAAAACCGTGACCTTCTGAGGTTCTTGATGAAGGCAAGGGGAATATAGAATGAGTAGTAGAAGGAGGTAGTCATCAAGTCCAGCTAAGACCACATGACCAATTGCAGAAATGAGGACTGTAACTGTCACAAGTATTTCCTCCTTCATTTGTTGAAAACATGTTTGTGCCTGTATATACTTATACTAAGAAAATATCTGTATTTCCTTTTTCCTTCATCATGTGACATAAGATTTATTGACTTCATATCATCATTTAAGTATGTTAACCTTATGTTATAGTATTTGGGTTGGGGATTGGTGCATTTCTAATTATAGGAAAGATAGTTGTATTATGTTAGGCATAACTATGATCTCATTATTGTCTTTATTTGAAGATTATGTATGATCTCTGGAGATGTGTATGGGTTCAAGTCGACAAGGAGTGGACTTGTGATGGTTAATACTGAATGTCAACCTAATTGGATTGAGATATACAAAATATTGTTCCTGTGTGTGGCTGTGTAGGTGTTGCCAAAATAGATTAACATTTGAATCAGTGAACTGGGGAAGACAGATCCACCCTTAATCTGGTGGGCACAATCTAATCAACTTCCAGTGAATATAAAGCAGGCAGAAAATGTGAAAAGGAGAGATGGGCCTAGACTCCCAGCCTTTATGTTTCTCCTGTGCTGGATGCTTCCTGCCCTCAAATATTGGACTCCAAGTTCTTCAGTTTGGGGACTCGTACTGGCTCTCCTTGCTCCTTAGCTTGCAGATCGCCTATTGTGGGACCTTTTGATCATGGAAATTAATACACTGCCCTCTATGTATAATTTTTTTGGTTTCTCTAAGAGAACCCTGATTGATACAGGCAGTATGTTCACAATGATTCTTCCTATCCATGAACATAAAATGCTTTTTCATTCATTTGTGTTGTATCTAATTTTTTGAGTAGTCATTTGTAGTTCTCCTTGTAGAGATCTTCCACCTCCCTAGTTAGGTGTATTCCTAGGGTTTTTTTTGTGTGTGACAATTATGAATGGAAGTTTATTCCTGATTTGGCACTCAGCTTGACTGTTATAATGTATAGAAATGCTGTTATTATTATTATATTTTTGCACATTGATTTTGTACCCTGAGATTTTGTTGAAGTTGTTTATTAGCTTAAGAAGGTTTTGGACTGAGACTATGGAATTCCTAGGTACAAAACCATGTCATCTGCAAACAAGAATAATTTGACTTCTTTCTTCCTATTTGAATAACTTTTGTATCTTTCCCTTACCTGATTTCTCTGGCCGGAACTTACAACACTATGTTGAATAGAAGTGGTCAGAGAGGGCATCCTTGCCTTGTTCTAGTTTTCAAGGGGAGTGTTTCCCGCTTTTGCCCATTCAGTATGATGTTGATGTTGCCTGTGGGTTTGTCATAGATGACTCTTATTATTTTGAGGTATATTCTTTCAATATCTAATTTATTAAAATTTTAACATGAATTTATGTAGAATTTTATCAAAAGCTTTTTCTGTGTCTGAGATAATAATTTGTTATTTGTCTTTAGCTCCATTTATGTGATCGATCACATTTATTGATTTGTGTATGTTGAACCAACCTTGCATCCCAGGGATGAAGTGTGCTTAGTCATGGAGTATATGCATTTTGATTTGCTGCTAGATTCAGTTTACTGGTATTGATTATTGCATCGATGTTCATCAAGGATATTGGCCTGAAGTCTTTCTTTTTAGTTGTTGTATCTCTACCAGGTTTTGGTATTAGGTTGATGCTGGCCTCATACAATGAGTTAGGGAGGAGTTTCTCTTCTTCAATTTTTTGAATACTTTCAGTGGGAATGGTACCAGCTCTTCTTTGTACACCTGGTAGAATTCAGCTGTGAATGTGTCTGTTCCAGGGTTTTCTTTAATTGGTAGGCAATTTATTACTCAATTTCAGAAGTCATTATTGCTCTATTCAGGGATTCAATTTCTTTATTTTTCAGTCTTGAGGGGGTGTGTGTGTGTCTAGGAATTTTCAATTTCTTATAGATTTTCTAGTTTGTGTGAAGAGAGATGTTCATAATATTCTCTGATGGTTCTTCATATTTCCATGGGGTTGGTGGTAATACCCGCTTGTCACTTCTAGTTGTATTTATTTAAATCTTTTCTGTTTTCTTCTTTATTAGTCTAGCTAGAGATCTATTTTATTATTTTTATTTTTTAAAAACCAGATCCTGGATTTACTGATCTTTTGAATGAATTTTTGTATCTCTATCTTCTTAGGTTAGCTCTGATATTTTATATTTCTTGTCTTCTTCTAGCTTTGAGATGTGTTTTCTCTTAGTTCTCTAGTTCTTTTAGTTGTGATGTTAAGTTGTTAACTTGAGATCTTTCTAACTTTTTGATGTTTTTACAGTTAGTGCCATAAATTTCCCTCTTCACAGTGCCTTAGCTGTGTCCCAGAGATTTTGGTATATTGTATTTTTGTTCTCATTAGTTTTGAAAAACTTCTTGATTTCTGTTTTAGTTTCATTATTTACCAAAGATTCATTGAGGAGCAGATTATCCAATTTCCATTTAATTGTATGTTTTTAAGTGAGTTTCTTAGTCTTGATTTTGAATTTGATTGTGCTGTGGTCCAAGAGGCTGTTGTTATCATTTTAGTTCTTTTGCATTTGCTAAGGAGTGTTTTTCTTCTGATTATGTGGTCGTGGAGTGCCTTAATGGGATTCTTTACATTTCCTGAATTTAAATGTTGGCCTGTCTAGCTAGGTTGAGAAAGTTCTCATGGATGATATCCTGAAATATGTTTTCCAAATTGGTTCTATTCTCCCCATCTCTTTCAGGTACACCAATCTACCATAAATTTTGTCTTTTTATATAATCCCATATTTATCAGAGGTTTTGTTTACTCCTTTTCATTGTTTTTTTCCTCTATTACTACCTACCTGTCTTCTTTCAGAAAGACAGTTGTCAATCTCTGTGATTCGTTCTTCCACTTGGTCTATTCTTCTATTAATACTTGTGTTTGCATTATAAAATTATGATAGTGTGTTTTTCAGCTCTTTCAGGTGAGTAACATTCTTCTTTATACTGGCTATCTTTTTCTTTTAGCTCCTGCAATGTTTTATCATGATTTTTAGCTTTCTTGCATTGGGTTATGATGCACTCCTTTAGCTCAGTGTACTTTGTTTCTAACTATATTCTGAATTCTACTTCTGTTATTTCAGCCATCTCAGCTTTAGCCTGGTTCCAAACCCTTGCTCAGAAGTGATGCATTCATTTGGAGGGAAAAGTCACTCTGTTTTCTTTTGAGTTTTCAGCATTCTTGTGCTGATTATTTCTCATCGTTTTGTACTTATCTACTTTTAATCTCTAAGGTTGCTGACTTTTGGATTTCTTTTTTTAACAGTCTGGCCACTTTTCCATAAGTTCTCTGTAGTATCCTGGGGGGTTCACTGCAGTCCCTAATCATCTTGGATTTTTCAGTACCCAGAGGTATCGCCAGTGAGGGCTGCTAAACAGCAAAGATGGCAGCCTACCCCTTCCTCTGGGAGCTCTGTCCTAGGAAGGTACAGACCTATTGCCAGCCTGAATGCACCTGTAGGAGATGGCTGGACACTCTGGTTGTGAGATCTCACCCAGGCAGGAGAAAGGAGATTGGGTACCCCCTTAAAAATTAGTCTGGCCATATTGTTTTGGAGCAGCTGTGCTGTGCTCTGGGTCCACTTCAGTTCCTGGTTGCTTTGGACACTCCAAAGCCCCAAAGCTGGAATGACTAGGTCATTCAAACAGCAATAATGATGGCTTTCCTCTCTACCTGGGACCTCTGTCCAAAGTCCAAAGGCTGTAACCGCTCAATCACCAAGGCAGCAAAGATGGCAGCCTGCCCCTCATCTGGAAATGTCATCTTACCTCCAATAGTTTTCAAATCTCTGTTGGCTAGAAAACACCTGTAAGGGTGGCTGAAGTCCCCAGTGGGGTGGAGTTCCTTCCTTGGGAAGAGGAATGGGATTGGTGATCCTTTTAAAGATGAAGTCTGGCTGTACTTTCATAGAGCAACTGTTTTGTTCTGGGATACTGCTTCTGCCTTGGGCCTTCCAAAGCCCACTGGCTAGATCAGCTAAGTCACCCATACAGCAAAGATGATGGCCTGACCCTCCCTTTGGGAGGTCTGTCCCAGGGGGTTTTCAAATTTCTGATAGCTACAGAACACTGGAGGGGTGGCTAGAGGCCTCAGTTGTGAGACCCTATAAAAGAAGCAATCTGACCAGATTTTAGCAGAACAGCTATGCTGTTCTTGGGGATCCCCCTACTGCCTCTGGTTGGTGGCTCTCCAAACCTCACATGCTGGAACAGGTAAGCAGCCCAAACAGCAAAGATGGCAGTCTGCAACTCCCACTGGAGATTTTTTTCCAGGTAGACTCAACACTATTACTGGTTGCTGGCTGGAATTTCAAACCAATGTGTCATGCTGTGGAAGTGGGTCCAACAGACCATCACTGCTTGGTCCTCTGGATTCAGCTTCTTTTCTAGGGGAATATATTAGTTCATTCCCCTGTTACTAATAAAGACATACCCAAGAACAAATAATTTACAAAAAGAAAGATATTTAACTGACTCACAGTTCAGCATGGCAGGGGAGGCCTCAGGAATCATGGTTGAAGGAAAGCAAACATGTCCTTCTTCACATGGCATCAGGAAGGAAAAGAATGAGTGTCCAGCAAAGGAGGAAGCCCCTTATAAAACCATTAGCTCTTGTGAGAAATAACTCACTATCACAGAACAGGATGAGGGAAATAACTCCCACGATTCAGTAATTACCATCTGGTCCCTCCCATGACACATAGGGATTATGGGAACTATAATTCAAGGTTAGAGTTGGTTGGGGACACAACCAAAACATATCATTCCACCCTTGGCCCCTCCGAAATCTCATGTCCTTACAGTTCAAAACACAATCAGGCCCTCCCAACAGTCCCCCAAAGTCTTAACTCATTCTAGCAATAACTCAAAAGTCGAAGTCCAAAGTCTCATCTAAGACAGGACAAGTCCTTCCATCGATGAGCTTGTATAATCCAAATCAAGTTAGTTCCTTCTAGATACAATGAGAGAGTACAGATATTGGGTAAATACATCCATTCCAAATGGGAGAAATTGGCCAAAACAAAGGAGCTACAGGCCCCATGCAAGTACAAAATCCAATAGGGTAGTCATTATACCTTAAAGTTCCAAAATGATCTCCTTTGACTCTATGTCTCACATCCAGGTTATGCTGATGCAAGAGGTGGGCTCTCATGGCCTTGTGCAGCGCCACCTCTGTGGTTTTGCAGGTACAGTCCCTGTCCTGGCTGCTTTCATGGATGGGCATTTAGTCTCTGCAGCTTTTCCAGGCACACAGTGCAAGCTGTCAGTGAATCTACCTTTCTGGGGTCTGGAGGACAGTGACCCTCTTCTCACAGCTCCACTAGGCAGTGCCCCAGTGGGGACTCTGTATGGGGTCTCTGACTTCATGTTTCCCTTCTACACTGCCCTAGCAGAGGTTCTATATGAGGGCTCCACCACTGCAGCAGACTTCTGCCTGGACATCCAGGTATTTGCAAACATCCTCTTAAACCTAGGTGGAGGTTCACAACCCTCAATGCTTTACTTCTGTGCACCTGCAGGCCCAACACAATGTGTAAGCTGCCAAGGCTTGGGCATGCACATTCTCGAGCAATGAACTGAGCCTGAGTTGTAGCTTAGCCCCTTTTAGCCATGGCTAGAGCTGAAGCAGCTGGGATGCAGGGCACCATGTTCTGAAGCTGAACACAGCAGGCAGTCCCTAGGCCCAGCTGAGATACCATTTCTCCCTCTTAGGCCTCTGGGCCTGTGATGAGAGGGGTTGCTGTGAAGGTCTCTGACATGCCCTGGAGATATTTTCCTCATTGTTTTGGTGGTTAATATTTGGCTCTTCATTACTTATGTAAATGCCTGCAGCAGGTTTAAATTTCTCCCCAGAAAGTGGGGTTTTCTTTTCTATCATTGGACTGCAAATTTTCCAAATTTGTATCCTCTTCTTTCTCTTGAACAATTTGCCACTCAAGTTCAAAGTTTCACAAATATCTAGGGCAGGGGCAAAATACCACCAGTCCCTTTGCATAGCAAAAATGACCTTTACTTTAGTTTCAAAAATTTCTCATCTCCATCTGAGACCACCTCAGCCTGGACTTCTTTGTCTACCTCACTACCAGCATTTTGGTCAAAGCCATTCAAGTCTCTAGGAAATTCCAAACTTACCCACATTTTCATGTCTTCTTTTGAACCCTCAAAACTGTTTCAACTTATACCTGTAACCCAGTTCCAAATTTGCTTCCACATATTCAGGTATCCTTATAGCAACACTCTACTCTCTATAGTACCAATTTACTGTATTAGTCTCTTTTCATGCTGCTAATAAAGACATACCCAAGACTGGGTAATTTATAAAGAAAAGATATTTATTGACTCATAGTTCAGCATGGCTGGGGAGGCCTCAGGAAACTTACAATCATGGCGGAAGGGTAAGCAAATAAATCAATATTCACATGGTGGCAGGAAGGAGAAGAATGAGTTCCCAGTGAAGGGGAAATCCCTTATAAAACCATGAGATACCATGAGAACTAACTCATTATCACAGGAATAGAATGAGGAAACCACCCCCATGATTACATTATGTCCACCTGGTACCTGCCATGACATGTGGGGATTATGAGACATACAATTCAAAATGAAATTGGGGTGGGGAAACAACCAAACCCTATCAGGGTATATACAGAGATCTAACCTCCCCCTTTGCTGGAGTTGCAGTTACTTTTGCTGGAATTCCAAAAATCCAGAGTACTTTAAAGTTTTATATTTGATTTTGATATATATAAATATAATCAATATTACCATGGTCTCTTTTTTTCGATTATCTGAGTTTGTACAAATCTGATCTTATTTGTACTTCAAATATTTGGAAGAATTAACTTTAAGCCAGTTATTCACCATTTGTTGAATAGAAAGTCTTTTCTCCAGTGCTTTTTTTTTTGGTTGATTTTTCCATCTTTGTTCTTTTTGCTTAGGATTGCTTCTGCTATTGGAGTTCTTTTTGGTTCCATATGAATTTTAAAATTGTTTTCTCTAATTTCGTGAAAAATGTGATTGGTAGTTTGATAGGAATAACGTTGAATCTATAAATTGCTTTGGGTGGTATGGTCATTGGTCCCTGATTGTGTGTGTGTGTGTGTGTGTGTGTGTGAAAGAGAGAGAGAGAGACAGACACAGAGAGAGAGAGATTGAGAGACAAGGAGGTACAGAGAATAGACAGAATAAAAGAGAAAAAATTTTTAATAACAGATTAAATATTTTAGCAGATCTATCACTATTTGCATTTACTACCTTTTCTCCCTTCAATTATTGTAAGAAGCATTTTTTTTTCAGAAGTTTTTCCATTTCATACAAATTGTGGAATTTATTTTCATGAATTAGTAGATAATGCCTACTAGTCAATTTAATAATGTGTATAATCTTATCAATTTTTTTCATTTCTGAGATGGATAATTTGTGTTTTTCTCCTTATTCATAATTAGTTTTTTAAAGATATTTCAATTGTAGTAGCCTTTCAAAGAACTATATTTTATATTTATTTTTTATTCCTTTATTACAGGCCTAATGGGGAAACTCAATTCATTTATCTAAAACTGAGTTTATGACTTTATTTCACCATTATTTTTTGGAAGCTCATTTTTAGTTTTGAATTCTGAGCTAGCAGTTACTTTTTATTTTACCACTCTGGATATTTTTCCCCATTGACTTCTGAACATCTTGACTTCTAAGAAGTCAGAGTTCAATTTCTCTCAGTCTTTTCTTTTGATGGTAAATGTGTCTATTCCCTCTATATTTTTTGAGATTCTTTATTTCACCTTCAGTTTTCTGCAGTTAAACTATAATGTGTGTAATTACAGTCTTTATATTTATTTTGCTGGTGGTTGCTAAGTTTCTTGAATATGTAGGTCTATATCTACTATCAGTTTGTGGAAATTTCTCTATTATTTTGTCAATGTTATTTTGCCCATTACTTCTCCTTTTTCTCTCTTATTTCCTGCTTGAGTGCTTTCTCAATTTCAAGTTTACTAATTTTTTGTTCATCTCTATCCAGTTTGATGTTCAAACAGTGAGTTTTTAACATAGATAGTTTTAATGCTATCGTGATTACTTTATTATTCTTTGTTGACTTGTATTTTCCATTGATTCTATTGTTTCTATTTTGTCCATCTTTATTTACATTTTATTTAACACACTGATAGCTATTTCAGTCCTTTTCTGCTACTTTTAAAATATCAGTAATCTAATAGGTCTATTTCTGTGTTCCCTTTGTTTTTCTTTTTCATTTAAATAATTCTCAAGGCTTCTTTACTATTTATATTCATGGTAATGTTTAGATGTATACTAGAACTTGTATGTAAATTAACATGGGCTTCAGATGATATCATCTTCCACCTGAGAGGTTTCTTTTCTTCTCTCTTAAGTAGCTAGAATGAGGCACAGATCACCTCAACCTAGTTAGTAACTGAGGCAGTTCAAGGATATTTTGCAGTTTTAATAAAGCTAGGTCTTTCTCTGTTCAATTCTTAATTCTAAAATAAAAGTCCTGGAACTTTCAAGACCCTTTGAGTCTCATGAGTGGTTTCCCTTCAGGCCTACAAATATTGGATATTGAACTCTGTTCTTTAGACTTGCCAGAATAGTTCTTCAGTCTCAAACTCCCCAAAATTTCAAACTCTGGCAAATATCTTGAGAGCAAAACTGACCTTGTGCTTGAAACTTGCACTGTAACTATGGGAGATTTACTAATTTTAGAAGTGTTTCTTGTCCTAGCTCTCCAGCATATTGTGCTGGCCCCCAAATTCCAGCTTCATGCAACTATTGGTTTTTCTTTCCCCCAGTAGAGACTCAAACATGTACTAATCATAATCGTAAAGTCAAGTCTACAATTACCAAATGGTTTTAGGAAAAAAGAAATGGCTTTGAAAGTCTGCTTGCCTTTAAAGGCTTTTCACTCTCTGCAACTTCATTCATCAAGTTCTTGACACAATCAAATCTTTCTGATATCTTTAAAATATTATTTTATAATTTAATTGGGTATTGTTAACTTTACAGTGGGAGCATTGTCATGCCTAGACCTACTATTCCGTAACCAAGAGCAAAGATTAAAGTAATTTTATCTATTGAGTTTAAATAAATGCTGTTTCTCTATCTACACAGACAAAGACATGTACTTCCTGAGGAACTTTAAATCAGGGGTATATTGGCAAATGTTTAAATAACTCTCTAATGGTAGGGAGGGAATGATGATTTACAAGTTTGTTCATTTTCATAGTGTAAATCCTCCCACCATGGCCAATTTCAAGCTACTCATGTGACATCACCAAATGCAGAGTTGGGAAGAAATGCATAGTCTTGCTTAAAAAATCAAGGTCTAGGGTTTCATTATGTTAAAATGATTTTCTGAAACAACTAAAGGGTAAAACCATAGTTTTCCCTTGTATTATTTTGGAATTTAATCCTATTGATCTCTCAATTATAAATAATTATTTCAAGGAATTCAATGTTTGAACTTACTTGAACTCAACATTTGAAAATATTTGTAAAAATTCTGTCAATCGTTAGTATATACTCCTTTTTTGGGTGTTACTTCTTATAATTTTCTTAACAATTTATTGATTATTTATAAGTAAGATGGTTATACCAAGAACACTAAAGGAAGTTTGTATACATGAAAATATTTATGATATCTCAGATGTTTTTCACTTGAACTATTATAAATAACAATTTACAGGTGTATCAAAAAGACTTTTAATTAAAAAATATTTACAATTAAATTATAACAGAACGAATGCTGTAAAGAGTAAATAAGTTCTTTTTGAAAAACAGGAACGTATCATACTCAAAAACACCAAAAAAATAATTACTATGTTACAGAATATTGAGAAGTTCTATTCCTGTGACTCCATAATTGGAGACCAGGACACAATGGTTAAAAGAAAAGGCAAATAGTCTACACTTTAAAAGATAAAAAAATATTTTGTGCATACATAGCCTATCCAGGACTTTTTAGTAGGTGCACACCACTGTCCTAGGCTCTCCTAGCCCATTTTTCACTCCTGAAATGTCCTTAGCAAGGTGGTGTCCTCAAGTGAACATTGAAATAAACTGTTTACATTTTGAAAAGGAAAAAAAGAGAGAAAAAAGAAGAAAAGAAAGGTGTGTAATTTACTTCACCACTGGAAGGCCTACAGTACACAACTGGGTGGCCAAGGGCAGGTGGATAGAGAAACAATTCTGAGTAGGCTCAATGATAGCAGCTCTACTTCAACCAGTAACTAGGGCCTAAGAGCTACAGCTTATAACGTTTGCATAGGACATCAGAAACTACCCCTAGACCCATTGCCTCTGCTGAGCTCTGAAATTAGTCCTGCTGCACCTACCACCACCAGAGGTGATACCATATGATTAAAAGGACCATACACTCTATCATCCACACTGGGACTCTTGAGAGTGAAAGAGGTTAATAACATTAGTAACTACACTGAGACAGCAGCTGTGAACCAAGGCTGTCTGGTGTAAATCAGGTTATATGGTCATCTTTCTTACGATTCTTCTGGCCAGGCATGGTGGCTCATGCCTGTAATCTCAGCATTTTGGGAGGCTGAGGCAGGTGGATCACAAGGTCAGGAGTCTGAGATCAGCCTGACCAACATGGTGAAATTTCGTTTCTACTAAAAATACAAAAATTAGCTGGGTGTGGTGGCTAGTGCCTGTAATCCCAACTATACAGGAGGCTGAGGCAGGAGAATCGCTTGAACCCAGGAGGCGGACGTTGCAGTGAGCCAAGACTGCACCACTGCACTCCAGCCTGAGCAACAGAGCAAGACTCTGTCTCAAAAAAGAAAAGAAAAGAAAAGAAAGAAAAAGAAAGAAAGAAAGAAGAGAGAGGGAGGGAGGAGAGAGTGAGGGAGAAAGGAAGGAAGGAAGGAAGGAAGAAAAAAAAAGAAAGAAAGAAAGAAAAGAAAGAAAGAAAGAAAGAAAGAAAGAAAGAAAGAAAGAAAGAAAGAAAGAAAGAAAGAAAGAAAGAAAGAAAGAAGGAAAGAAAGAAAGAAGGAAAGAAAGATCCTTCTGATGCTGGGGCTAGCATGCGGCATTGGATTGAAGTAACTTAAGTCACATACCCCATCCTAACTGCAAGACAACCGGGAAAATGAGTATCTGTCATTTTCAGCTTCTGTGATGAGAGACAGGATCTGCCTCATTTGTGAGGAAATTCCTCAAAGAAAAGGGGCTACAGATGATAGAAAGAATAGCAAATATGTTCCATTTGCCTTAAAGTCATACCTGTTATATCAAACCAAGATAGTTGAATTTAAATAAATGCATGGCATTAAAGTAAGAAAATATCTGAGTGACCATATCAATTCTCTAATATTTACTCTATAATGTAGTTACACAGATTCTTGCATTTTTTTTCCTGAGATATCTATATAAAGTGATACGGTAGCACATAAATTGTGTCACTATCTATGATGACTTACTTAATTTTTATGACATTCTAAATTAACGTTGTTCAATTTGATGGTACTCTTCATATATTAAAAAAACAATTGTCTTTTCAGGTTGGACACTGAAAGACAAAGTTAACTAAATAAATGTAGGTGTAAAATCACATTGAACCTTATTTTATCCTTGAAAACTACCAAATATTCCCATAGATAATTAATTCTGTCTTTTGATAGAATTTCAAGAAAATGTCATCATGATTTACTCAATCTGAATGTTTCAGGAATACTCAAATAATTGCTCACTCACCTAGGAATGCTCTGTCTACTCCTGCATTTTACCACCTCCATTTGCCCTCTTCACATCTCAGTGTAAGTTTTTCTGCCTTTGATTTCAATGGTAAATGTGCTTAACACTCTATGTGTCATTAATTTATAGCACTTAAATGATTGTAATTTATTACATTTATTAATTTATTTTATTATCTGTCTTTCTCACCGGACTGATAATTCCAGGGGATCGTATCTTGTGCTCATTTCCTGTAACAATCAGAATGTTTCACATATAGTAGGTGCCCAGTACATATTTGTTGAATGGATAAATGAATGAAAAGCAAATATAAAGATAGCTTGATTCCAGGAAAAGTAAAAAGCGATCACTAAATATTTCTTCATACAACTAAATGAATTAAGTGTGCTTATGACTTATCATGGTAACTACCTATTGACTTTTATTTTCATATTCACTGTGTTTTTCTTAAACTTTTATTTTAGGTTCAGAGGTACACATGCAGGTTTGTTACATAGGTAAACTGTATGTCATGGGGGACTGGTGTACAGATTATTTTGTTACTTATGTAATAAACGTAGGACCCAACAGATAGTTTTTTGATACTCACCCTTCTTCCACACTCTCTCAAGTAAGCACTGGTGTCTGTTGCTCTCTTCTTTGTGTGCATGAATATTCAGTTTTTAGCTTGCACTTATAAGTGAAAACATGCAATATTCGGTTTTCTGTTCCTGCCTTAGTTTGCTAAGGATAATGGCCTCCAGCTGAATCCACGTTGCTGCAAAGGACATGGTCTCATTATTTTAAGGCTGCATAGTATTCCATGGTGTATATGTATCACATTTTCTTTATCCAATCCACCATTGATGGGCATCCATGTTGATTTCATGCTTTTGCTATTATGATTAGTGCTGCAATGAATATACACATGCATGTGGCTGTATGGTATTATGATGTATATGCCTTTGAGTATATAAGCAATAATGGGATTGCTGGGTCCAATGGAAATTCCATTGTGAATTCTTTGAGAAATTGCCCCACTGCTTTCCACAGTGACTGAATTAATTTGTATTTCCACTATCAGTGTATAAGCATTCGCTTCTCCCTGCCACCTTGCTAGCATCTGTTATTTTTGGACTTTTTAATAATACCATTCTGACTGGTGGGAGATGGTATTTCCTTATGGTTTAGATTTGCATTTCTGTAATGATTAGTGATGTTAGCATTTATTTCATATGATTGTTGGCCATGAGCATATCTTTTGAAGAGTCTGTTCCTGTCATTTGTCCACTTCTTAATAGGGTTGTTTGTTTTTGTTTGTAAATGTGTTTAAGTTCCTTATAGATTTCAGATATTAGATTGTTGTTGGATGGACAGTTTGTGAATATTTTCCCCCTTTTGAAGGTTGTCTGTTTACCCTGTTGATAGTTTCTTCTGCTGTGCAGAGCTCTTTATTTTGATTAGATTCCATCTGCCCATTTTTTTCTTTGTTGCAATTGCTTTTAGCATCTTCATCATGAAATCTTCGCCCATTCTTATTTCCAGAGTGGTATTTCCTATGTTGTCTTCCAGGGTGTCTATAATTTTAAGGTTTACATTTTAGTTAAATTTAGTTGATTTTTGTATATGGGATAAGGAAAGGGTCTAATTTTATTTAATCTTCTGCATATGGCTAGGCAGTTATCCTAGTACAATTTATTGAATAGGGAGTACTTTCCCCATTGCTTATCTTTGTTAATTTTGTTGAAGATCAGATGGCTGGAGTTGAGCAGCATTATTTCTAGGCTCTCTATTCTGTTCCATTGGGCTATGTGTCTGTTTTTGTACTAGTACAAAGCTGTTTTGGTTTCTGTAGCCTTGTAGTATAGTTTGAAGTTGGGTAATGTGATGCCTCCAGTTTTGTTCTTTTTGCTAGAATTGCCTTGGCTATTCAGGCTTTTTTGATTCCATATGAATTTTTAAATCATTTTTTCATAATTATCTAAGAAATGTCATTAGTTTGGTAATGCTTATTCTAGAGATTTTTCACTTCCCAGGTTAGCTGTATCTCTAGGTATTTTATTCTTTCTGAGGCTATTGTAAATGGGATTGTGTTCTTCGTTTGACTCTAAGCTTGGTTGTCATTGTTGTACAGGAATACTATTCATTTTAGTACATTAATCTTGTATCCTAAAACTTGCTGAAGTTGTTTATCAGATCAAGGAACTTTCGGGCAGAGACTATGGGGTTTTCTAGTTATAGAATAATATTGGCTGCAAACAGAGATAGTTTGACTTCCTCTCTTCCTATTTAAATGCCTTTTACTTCTTTCTTTTACATGATTGCTCTGGCTAGCACTTCTATAATAGTACTATATTAAATAGCAGTGGTGATAGAAGGCATCCTCGTCTTGTTCTTGTTTTCAAGGGGAATGCTTCCAGCTTTTGCCCATTCAGTATGAAGTTGTCTGCAGGTTTGTCATAAATGGCTCTTATTATTTTGAAGTGTGTTCCTTTATTGTCTAGTTTGTTGAGGGTTTTAAAATGAAGCGATGTTGAATTTTATCAAAAGCCTTTTCTGCATCTATAGAGATGATCACATGTGTGTTTTTTTTAGCTGTTTATGTAACAAATCACATATATTGATTTGCATATATTGAACCAACCTTGCATCCTAGGGCTAAAACCTACTTGATCATGGTGGATTAAATTTTTGATGTGCTGCTGGATTTGATTTGCTAGTATTTTGTTGAGAATTTGTGAATCTAAAGTTCATAAAGAATATTGGAATTTTCTTTTTGTGTTGCATTTCTGCCAGGTTTTAGTATCAGGATGATCTTGGCCTCATAGAATGAGTTGGGGTGAAGACCCTCCTCAAATTTTTTAGAATAGTTTCAGCAGGAATGTTACCAGCTCTTCTTTTTACATCTGGTAGAATTTAGTGGTGAAATCATCTGGTATTTGGCTTTTTCGTGCTGGTAGGCTTTTTATTACTGATTCAATTTTAGAACTGATTATTGTTCTGTTCAAAGATTTAATTTCTTCCTGGTTCAATCTTGGGAGGTTGTGTGTTCACAAGAATGTAACCATCTCTTCTAGATTTTCTACTTTGCATGCATAGAGGTGTTGATAGTGTCTCTGTGTGTTTGTGTAATTTGTTGGTGTTGGTGGTAACATCTCCTTCTTTGTTATCTGTGGCTGTTTTCATTTGTATCCTTTCTCTTTTTCCTTTATTAGTCTAGCTAGTATTTTATCTGTCTTATTTATTATTTCCAATAACAAACTCATGTATTCAGTGATCTTTTATTGTTTTTCATGTCTCAAATTTCCTTCAGTTCAGCTCTGATTTGCTTATTTCTACTCTTCCGCTAGCTAGGATTGGAGTCGTTATGCTCTTGTTTCTCTGGTTTCTCTCGGTGTGATAGATGGGCTGTTGATTTGAGATCTTTCTAGCTTTGTGATGTGGGCATTTTAGTGCTATAAATTTTTCTCTTATTTTAGCTGTGTTTCAGGGATATTGTTATGACATAACCTCATTCTTATTAGATACAAATAATTTCTTAATTTGTGCCTTAAGTTCAATATTTACCCAAAAGTCATTAAGGAGTTCTTCAGGTTGTTTAATTTCCATGTACTTGTTCAATTCTAAGTAATTTTCTTAGTATTTTTTTCTACTTTTATTGGACTGTGATCCAAGAGTGTCATTAGTATGATTTCATTTTTTATAACTTTCTGGGGATTGCTTCATCTCTGATTGTGTGGTTAATTTTAGAGTATATGCCATGTGCAAATGAGAAGGATATATATTCTGTTATTTTTGGGTGGAGAGGTCTGTAGATGTATATTAGTTCTGTTTGCTCAAGTGTCAAGTTTAGGTCCTGAATATCATTAGATTTCTGCTTAATTTATCTGTCTAGTATTGTAAGTTTGGTGTTGAAGTCTCCCACTATTATTGTGTGAGAGTCTAAATATCTTCATAGGTTTCTAAGAATTTGCTTTACGAATCTGGGTGCTTCTGTGTTGGGGGCCTTCACCACTATGTAATTCCCTTCTTTGTCTTTACTGATCTTTGTTAATTTAAATATTATTTTGTTTGTGTGGTTCCTTCATAGTGTCAATGGTCTAAGAACCTAAGTTTGTTTTCGTAGGGCATAGTAGCAGTCTTTTCTTTCCGTATTTACATATTTGACATTCCCACATTCCCTTCAGAGCCTTTTTTTAAATTTCTTTCTTTTATCCTTTTTTTTTTTTTTTGAGACAGAGTCCGGCTCTGTCACCTATGCTGGAGTGCAGTGGTACCATCTCGGCTCACTGCAACGTCTGCTTCCTGGTTCAAGCAATTCTCTCTGCCTCAGCCTCCAAAGTATCTGGGATTATAGGCACCTGCCAGCATGCCCAGCTAATTTTTGGATTTTAGTAGAGATGGGGTTTCACCATGTTGGCCAGGTTAGTCTTGAACTCCTGAGCTCAGGTGATCTTCCCACCTTGGCCTTCCAAAGTGCTGGGATTACGGTGTGAGCTACTGTGCCTGTCTCAGAGCCTTCTATAAGTCAAGTCTGGTGGTAATGAATTCCCTTAACAGTGAGTTTGCTTATCTGAAAAGGATCTCATTTCTCGCTTCTTCTGAACTTAGTTTTTGCTGGAAGTGACTTTTTTCCCTTTGGAATTTCTTTTCTTTAAGAATGCTCAATATTGGCCCCCAATCTCTGTGGGCTTGTAGGGTTTTTGCTGAAAGGTTCACTGTTAGCCTGATGAAGTTCCCTTTGTAGGTAACCTGACTTTTCTTTCTAGTTGCTTTTAACATTTTTTTCCTTTCCTTTTGACATTGGAAAATATGCTGATTATGTGTCTTGGTGATGGTCTTCTCATGTAGTACGTCACAGGGCCTTTCTGCATTTTCCAAATTTGAATGTTGGCCATTTTACATTGGTTGGAGAAATTATCACGGACAATATTCTGAAATATGTTTTCCAAGTTGCTTTCTTTCTCTCTCTGTCTTTCAGGATGCAGTGAGTCATAGATTTGGTCTTTTTAGATAATCCCACATTTCTTGCAGTCTTTGTTTATTCTTTAATCTTTGTTCTTCATTTTTGTTTGACTGATTTATTTCAGATAACTCATTTTTAGGCTCTGAGTTCTTTCCTTAGCTTTGTTGATACTATTGTTAATACTCATGATTGTATTCTGAAATTCTTGATGTGAGTTTTTCAACACTATCAGACCAGTTTGATTGTTTCTTAAAATGGCCATCTTCTGTATTATTTTATTGTATTTCTTAGAATCCTTGGATAAGGTTTTGACTCCTCCAAATCTTGATAATCTTTGTTCCTATCTGTATTCTGAATTGCATTTCTGTCATTTCAAACATTTCACGCTGGTTAACTACCATTGCTAGAGAACTAGTGCAGTCATTTGTAGGTAAGAAGACACTTGGGCTTTTTGAGTTGACAATATTCTTGCACTAGTTCTTTCTCATCTGTGTGAACTTATGTTCCTACAGTTTGGAGTTGCCATACTTCGGATTTTCTTTCTTTCTTTTATTTTCTTTAATAACTTTGGGTCTCGACTGTAGCATAAGGTGGTTTCAGTTGACTGGCTTTATTTCAGGAGCCAAGGTTTAGCTCAGCAATCCTGCTCTAACTCTGGGGGGAACTGGTATCAGGCCCCTGGGTTTGTTCTCCGCTTCCTTTAGGTTAGGAATCTAATGCACTGGAGGGGCTGAGGTGTTCCTGAAATGCTGGCCACAGTAATTGGATGGATAGTGCCAGCTCAAGCACTACATCAGAGCAGGGCCAATGAGATATGTGCTTTTTCACATATGCCAGCAGAAGCACAGCAGAGCAGGGTGCACACATGTTGGCTATGGTGGGGAACTTGCTGGAGTCAAGCTATCCACCTCCATGCATGCATTTTCAGTTCAGTGGTGGTGATGGCATTGGGTGGGGAGTTGTGCTTCTGGAGTCCATGGGTGTATTTGCACTGATGGTGATGTCAGTGCAGAGGCAAAATTCTGGCAGACATGGGCTATTGGCTTCCATGTGTGCATTAATGCCAGCAGCAGTAGCTGTGTGGGGTGGGAGTCAGGGTCACTGGCATCTGTGTGTGCGTTTATGCCAGTGGTGGTGTTGGCACAAAGGTGAGATGCTGGCTGGCATGGTACTAACTCTGTGTTTTTGTTCTGTAAAACTCTTGTTAGATAGTATAAGCTGTGAATATATTCATCACAGACAGATGAGAAAACTGAGGGCTAAAATTACTGGGATGACTTATGAGCCAGTTATCAAATTAGTTGACAACATGAAAATCTCTGCTGTTTCCTAATGACAAGTTTGTACAATATCTTAGACTTTAACATTTACATATGACTAATAGCTACTTACCAATAACTACTAAATAATTGATTTCAGGGTACTAGTATTTGCAATGCTAAACAAAATCATTAATTCAGTAAACATGCTCATAATTCTAACTTAGAAGTTGGGCAAGAAATCTCACTACTACGCAATACTGACACCACAGTAAAGTTCTTGCTGCACATATATATTTTTGGATATTGGAATTTTTGTAACTTTTGTTGAGAATTTTTTGTTGTCAGTGTATCACCAGAACTGACTATATTGTGGAAGTTCAACCACTGCTAATCTTGCAAAATAAAAATAGTTGTGGATTTATCTTCATCATCATCCAATTCATTTGTTTAATTATTGAACCGATAATATGTGGTATTTTTCTTATGTAAAATTCCCTTAACTGGAGCTATGTTTTAAAACTTTGTTTATAAATTGCAATAAAGGGATTATTTTTAAATGTTCAACCTATCATTCAGTAGGTCTAGATCTTGGATTTGTAACCTAATTACTCCCAATTGATTCTTCTTTATGTGGTCCAAGGACAGCACTTTGAGAAATAATGATAAAACATATGGTGCATATGCAGGTCAAATGATAATCATCATAAACCTGTTCCTACAGCAAATAATCATGATCATATCCCCTGCCTCAGATTGCTTGTCTTTATCATCTCAAATGCTTTTATAACCTCAGTTGGAAAGTAACTTTCTATTTTGCTGCTAATGCAGGTAAAAACTTAAAAATTACTTAACCATCATAATTCCCAAGTAAATATTAATTAGAATAGACTCAAAATTGTACAACAATATAATTATATTCTGTATAATAATATAATTATTCAGATTCACTTGTACTAAGATCTTCGAACTCCTGCATTGGGCAAAGAGGGTTTATCCATATAGAATAAATTAATTCAAGAGAGAAAAATCACATTAAAATTGATAAGACTTGGAGACAATTTTTTTTCAAGTATACACAATTATGCATAATTGTATTAAATAGGCAATCAATATATCAGCATTTTTCTTGATACTCAATGGCTTACAATGGTAAATCTTGTTTAATTAATTAATTAGATTTTGAATGATACTATCAGACTAACTTGGAAAGTCACATACATATAGAAAGATAAAGTTTGTTGTAGCTTTATATAGAATAGATAATAATTAGGAAGAATAAAAATATTTCCCAAAATATAAATGCTAGAAAGATAAATCTTAAGAAACACTTGTTAAATAATAAGCATGTTAAAAGTATGTAAAATTTCATCAGTATTTACATAAGTAAAAATGGTTCTGAAATTCATTGGAGCAATTGGAAATCACTTGTTAAAATTAACAGTAACAGAAATTGTAAATTTGAAGGAATTTTGAGTTTTTAATTCCCCAAACGAGTAAACCTGGAATGAATACAGGCTTTATAATAGCCTTACTTTTTTTTCCTGCCAAAAATCAATACCAGTTTTTCCAGATTTAAAACAAGAAACACAAAATGAAAAGCTTTAGCATTTCTGAGAAATGACAATGAATGTATAACTTAATCTGTAACTCAAGATAACGAAGACTTTATAGTAAGTTCCAAAGGTTACTTTCAATTAGCTCTGTAAAATCTGTAAGCTTTATTTAATTTCATCTGATAGCTTTGAAGAGTAATTTCTGAGTTTAGGCATAGTCTTTTCTATACTCTAATGCATCCCAATTAACCAAATATTAATATGTAGAGCATTATTTCCCAGAGTGTGTTATGCATACATATGTTAATAAAATCCATTGTAAAGCATTCATGTGTGGGACAAAGTGAAGTTTCTTTACATAAAACTTCCAGGACTTCTAATAGCTTATGTGTATATTGACAATCAGAAAGAGGGAAGGGCAGAGTAGAGTGGGAGAACAGGAAAGGTAGAGACAGAGAGACAGAGATAAATACTGATAATCCAAACTGATTTGAACATGCAGTTTGGAAATTGCAAAAGTATATTGTAATATTTTTTGAAATAAGAATCACATTAAGCTTTACTAACTTCTTTTCTGCCAGATTTGCAAATCACCCAGCTGAGTTCACATCTATATCTTTCTGAACATAAAGAACTTGCACCTTAATAAGGATCTATATTCCTCAGAGATCAAAAACCTTTAAATATTATTTATTGATATTTTCTGCTTTAGAAAGCCTTCTGTAGCTTTTTTACAAATTTCCAAAAGTGCAGGTGGCCAAATCATTTCTTTTGGAAGTATGCAGATTTCTGCTCCTCAAAGCCTGTTCACTCAATGAGGCTAAATACATATCCATGCAAGATGAGGAAGATATTGAGTCAGAAAAATCTTGAAGGACCAAAGGACCAAAATAAACATGTTTTCAACTCTTCTGACATCTGGTACTCAACATGAAATAGCAATATTGAAAAATTGCTAAAAGATTCTCATTTCAAAAGTTTGATTCAAATAATTATATATTAGTATCTATCAGTACCATTGATGTAGTGATATACAGAAGACTGTTCACTGTGTGTTCATTTTGACAAAGCTATTTTTGAAATAATGCTTTATTATAGTACAATTTAGACATGATGATTCACATAAAAATAGTTTCTGTTTGTAACAAGAGGATGATTTCCCTCCAATCCTGAATTAGGGAATATAGGGAGCATTTTCTATTGCTGTGAGCTAAAGCATTTCACATTGCTCAATTCTATGAAGCTCTATGATATTATTCAGAAATGTTAACACAGTAAAAATGACTATATAATAGAAAACATCTTCTTTATCCATTTTTAATAATTTGATTTTAAAATCATTCATTCACCACTAATTGTAATATTTATTGTCTAGTATATGTGAGACACTGTCCTAGATGGCAAAGAACAAAATAGCATTTATTGAGTTTGTATTTTATTGGAAAAATGTGGACAGTAAAAAAAGAATAAATAATGTCTACTACTCTATATTTTATGCAAATAGTTATGTGGCTCCCTTACATGGGGTGATCAGTAAGAGGTAACAGCTTGGAGAAACAGTCCAATGTGTGGCCGGGCATGGTGGCTTATGCCTGTAGTCCTAGTCACTTGGGAGCCTGAGGCAGAAGAATTACTTGAACCTGGAAAGCTGGAGTTGCAGTGAGCCAAGATTGTGCCACTACACTCCAGCCTGGGTGACAGAATAAGACTGTCTCAAAAAATGAAAAGAAATAGTTCAGTATGACTGGAGAAATGAATGGGAAAGAAGTAGAAGTGGAGAAAAATTCAAATAACTAGCAGATAGGTCCTTTAAATCAGGTTGAGGAATTTGTAAACCATTGAAATATTTTAAGCAGTGAGTAATCTATGCAAAATTTATTGTAGGTGTACAACTGTCAGAAAGGCATTATGAAACTATAGCAATAAGCAAAGACGATAGTAGAATTCACTAGCCCTGTGGCACTGGAGTTGAATTAAGTGGATTGTTTGGGGGTATGTTCTGGAAACAGAGTCCACAGAGACTGGCTGTTAGATTGCCTATTGCATGGGAAAATAAAATAAAATAAAATAGCATAAAGTCAATAGGAAAAACTCAACATATTCTAAGTGATTTAATCAATTCTCTAAGTTGTTTTAGCCTTATTCTGGTAGATACCCATATGTTTTGAGACATATAACTAAGAATACTATCCAGTTTTTCTAAAACCTGATGGAGAACAGAGCAAACAAAATTCATGAGAACACTCAGACCAGGCTTTAACAAGTCAGATGATGGCAATAAAGCCAAAACAAAACCAATAAAAATCATGGTAAGTTAGTAAGATTCTCTGGATTAAAACATCTTCATGTACTTATTTCATGTTCATATGGAAAAGTTCTAGTTAGCAAATGGTACAGAAAGAATCAAAGTAGCAGAATTTATGTTTAATACTTAGATAAAAATTCAAAATAAAAACAACAATCCACTGTCTTCCAAAGTGCATTCTTTAAAACATCAATTTTATTAGGTAATTATCAATATACTTGTACAAAATATTACATATCTATAAAAGAGTGTGTGTGTGTGCATGTGTACACAGATGGTCCCTGACTTATGATGATTTGACTTATAATTTTTCCACTATATGATGGTGTGGGAGCATACACACTCAATAGAAACCTTTTTGAATTTTAAATTTTGATCTGTTCCTGAGCTAGAGATATGCAGTACAACACTGTCTTACGATGCTAAGTGTGGCAGTGAGCTGTGGCTCCCAATCAACCATGCAATCAGGAGGGCAAACAACCAGTACTGTAGAGTGCACTATATTGCCAGATAATTTTGCTCGGTTGAAGACTACTATAAGTGTTTCAAACAAGTTTAAAGTAGGCTAGGCTAAGCTATGATACTTGGTAGACTAGGTGTATTAAGCGCATTTTCAACTTACAATATTTTCAACTCATGATGGCTTTTTTGGGATGTAAATTCCATAGTCGGTCAAGAAGCATCTGTTTATCTACCTATTTATGTATCTATCTATCTTCTATATACATCTATCTATCTATCTATCTATCTATCTATCTATCTATCTATCATCTATCTATGAAATAAGAAGTAATATTAACTTTTAAAGTGTAAAAATTACTTTGGAAAAGCCGATATAATATACTGCCCAAAGTAGGTAATTTATAATCATCATTATATTGTGGAGTAGCAAAATCATATTATCCCTTTACCTCCCAGGGATAATAGATCTTTGGGGAAACCATATTACTGGTAAGTAAATTAACTTTGCTTAAAAATAGAAGGGCTATCTTCTTTAGGAGTTACCTTATTTAATTAGGTATTTAAAACCACCAAGAGGTGGGAAATGAGGTGTCTCTCAATTACTACTCAGGATTTTAGACCTCTGTGGGATAAAATAATAATAATAATAATATGTCATAAAAATTGAGATTAAAAAAACCTTAAGAAGTAGAAGTACATAGCAGTTATATCAACGTTAGATACTAAGACATTGTCTTGAACTAAGACAATAAAAAAGAACAAATAATATCAGCTACTTGTAAATTCTATGCAATAGTTTATATGACCACTTTATGCTGCATGATCAATAAAAGACAAAACATTAGGGTTGAAATTTGAATGGCATAATGAACGAGCTATACAAAGATAAGTGCTGAAAAAAAAGGTGAAGGATTAAAGTTTTGGTCCATAGAATTTGACAAAGTCCATTAAGAGTTGCTGCTGGAACTTCTGGTTATTTTAATCATTCTAGAAATGTTGTTTGTTTTTAATAAACATTCCTTAGCCTGAAAATGTGAAAGATTTGCTTTGTAAATGTAAACTTAACTGTAATCTTGGGTGATGGTTAATTTTAGGCTGGATTAAGAAATACCTAGATAGTTGGTAAAACATCATTTCTGAGTATTTCCAGAGGAGATTGATTTGGGAGTCAGTGGACTGAAGAGGGAAGGTTTTCCCTCAATGTAGGGGCCCAGATAGAAGATAGAGGAAATGTCAATCACTACCGGTATCTCTGAGTCTCAAGGTTGCAGATGACCTGTCACAAAACTTCTAAGCCTCCATAATCATATAAGCCAGTTTTATTACATTATATGTCTTTATCGGGCTAACAATATAGCTAGTTAATTGTCATCTATCAATCTAACTGTATCTTACTGGCTTTGTCTCTCTGGAAAACTGACTAATAAATTTTGAAAGTGGGATGCAGAACAATTTTTGTGATTTAGTTCATTGAATTTTAGGCTTATTCAAGGGGTTTTGTAGTTTAAGAGTCAACAGTGTTTCATTTCAACACTATTACCTACCAGTTGGCAATATTGGTGACCAATCTGTTTGGTATAAATTTTATTCTTTTTGTTTTCAAAATACAGCAATGAAAAATCTTGAGTATATTGGTCTCACAGACTAGGGTAGATTTTACCAAGAAAATACATATAAAAACATTTAAAAACTACAACCATTTGTACTTCAGTGTGATTTTGCTATTATTATGATTATATCTGCCCCAAAATTAAGGTGTAGGTTTTTGGTTAGAGAAACATGAAAGAAATTGAATGTAGCAATCAGATTGTTTAAATTCAGGAACTGTCATTTTTTGTTCGCAGATCTCTTGAGATTCTCATTTTTGAGTACCCACAAAGTGCTTTTGTTTCTGTTTTATATATTTCATGAGTATAGATATTTATTAAATTAAAAGCTAAATCTGAAAATTTTTAAATATTTATTTCTTAATTTATAAATAGCAATAATATAGCTATTACCTGTTAATATAAATGACATTTTCAAATAGAAAGTAGCTATATTTTCAAAGCCAAATATTAGAAAGAAGAGTGAAGTTATTTTAAAGTTTTGCAGTTTCTTTAATGTCTGGCTTAATAGAAGACAGCTGGATTCTCATATCTGTTTCTAAATTCAATCTTATGCGACATCTTGCTTTAGTCAAAGTATCTGAAGAAAGGTCACTCTATCATACAGAAATGTAATCTGAAAAGGGAATATTTCACAAACTATCCAAAAGTTCCTGGGGACCCCCAAGTGTTCTCTAACCACACTTAAAGAACTACTGCTCTAAAAAAGAGAAAACTGAAAGACTTAAGAAAATTGGAGTTATACCATTTAACTCTTTATATCTAAGTATTTTGGTTTTTAGGTATAAGGGATAGAGACTTTGATATTTCACCTGATGAAAATCACTTCACCCTAACCCATTCCCTGTTATTACTATCAAGGGGCAGCTCTTAGATGCTGAGGTAAAATACAGTTTACACAGTGGGAAAAGAGCAATAAGTTGCTGACTGAATTCAAAAAAGAGTCATGCCTTAAAATCAAAGCTAATGTTCGATAACTTTACTTGATCTTAAGGGAATCTTCTGAGAATCAAACTAGGCTGACTGAATAAAGAAAAATCTATCTTTGCTATTAGTGAGTTTGGAGAGAGGCCATCCATTGTGTCCTGGTTTAACTCCTGGTCTTTTGTTGCTGGGTGAATTAGTAATTAATTGTATTGCCCTGTTTGCTAAGTGAGACATTTTTGTTTAGTTTAGAAATTATTGCTTATCACTCAGAGGCCCTAATAGCCTTGATGTAAAGTAGAAATTAACAATTGGCCAATTGCTTTTATGGTCATGCACCACATAATAATGTTTTGTCAATGATAGATTGCATATACAATGGTGGTCCCACATTATATGTGGTAGACACCTAGTTCTCCAGTAAAATAAGGACTATTTGCTCTGATTTGGACACTGTAATATCAGTGGGAGAAGTGATACAGTATTTGACCTATTTACCTATAGTGCAATCCCCACAACAATTTGGAAAATGTTATTATTGTTATTATTTCATTATTATTATTTTACGTCAAAAGAAATTTGACCCACATAGATCAAATGTCTTCTTCAAAATCCCTAAGCTGGTAAGTGGCAGGACTTGAAATTGTTCCTACAGCTGTCTGACTTCAAAACTCATGCTTTCTCCCTGGCAGTTTTTAAAGATCTTTTGGAGCAAATGATATCCCACTTTCAAGAATTCACTGAGGTTGGAACAGGAAGGCAGTGTCTTAGCAAAGTTTGGTGCCTAAACAGCAAGTTCCCGTGTGGGATTTATCACAGCATTTTCACAAACAGGGAAGCATTGATGTGCATAAGCCTGTTCAAAGTCTTTGAGATCAGAAACAAGGCAGAGCATAGATTCATAATTGTTTTAACTATCCAGTTTTGGGCACTTCAGTTATACGACATAAAAAACTTAAATATACATAAATGAGAGTAGGTGACAAACTTGGTTGGCAAATTGATCCATAATGTACAGTCTTGGAGAAAGGCATTTATTGCTTTAAGTCGGTGATAAGACCGACAATAGAAATGCCATGAAAATAGAAGTTTGCAGTTCACCAACGATTGAGAGGTGGTGATTTACTTGATTAGCTCATGGTGTTTGTGGGTTGAATCTAATCCTTATCTGTTAATTTTCCATAATTTTTTGTGAAGAAGTTTGCTTTGGTCTTGTTAGGAAAAAAAACTTCAAAACGATTAGAGTGAAAGACAGTCATTTACCCCCAAAAGGGTAGGTGAAGGTGGTGATGAAGAGCACTGATGATGCCTTTTCTATATGTGAGGGCAAAGTCAACATTTCTCAGAGCCCTACGAGAATCTTGCTGCAGTTGGCACTGATGAAGTTTTTATTCTTGGAAAATTAATTGTCAGCTTTAACAATGTACATTTACTAATGTACCTTTGTGAACATACCATATTTTAATTTTATAGTGACTCAGATATAACAAATTTGACTCTCGTATTTCCTTTTAGACCTAAAGTAGGCCATTTGAAACAGAAGCACATAAACCTCACACACACACACACACACACACACACACACACACACACACACACACCCCACACGTACACACTCACATACATCTCTTAAGGATTTAGGAGCAGATTCTTCATAGCACTACAGCAGAATCTGAAAGGTCATTCTGTCCCATACTATGAATAACTTACTGGATCATGTCTTCTTGTTCTTTGTTCATATAATCAGTGTTAGAAATAATCACTTAGAGCCTTTTAGATGAGGTAACCTAAGCTTTGGGGAAAATAATACAGGTAATTTTTTCCCTTTTTAAATCAGAGAATAGGTATGTGATACTGCCTGAAATAAATCCAAGCTGTTTATCAGTGATATCCCCCATTTCCCATGGGAAATTCTAGATGTTATTAGTTTTTTTCTTCTATCCTCCTTCTCTCATATTTTTTTCTTAATAAAATTATCAAAATGGAAGCCTATGCACTAGAAATAAAACTACAAGTGTACTTTGTAAAGTACAAAGAATGTGCTATATATACAGTGGTGTATATGCACAACTACAATACCTGCCTCTATTTTCCTATGTCCTTCTTCTCCTCTATGTGTCTCAAATCTCCTTCTTATTTCTCCTGTAAGAACACCAGTCATTAGATTTTTATATTATTATTATAGTTTAAGTTCTGGGGTACATGTGCAGAATGTTCGGGTTTGTTACATAGGTATACATGCGCCATGGTGGTTTGCTGCACCCATCCCATCATCTACACTAGGTATTTCTCCTAATGCTATCCCTCCCCTAGCCTCAAACCCTTCTGACAGACCCCAGTGTGTGATGTTCCCCTCCCTGTGTCTATGTGTTCTCATTGTTCAACTCCCACTTATGAGTGAGAACATGGGGTGTTCGGTTTTCTGTTCCTGTGTTAGTTTGCAGGGAATGACGGTTTCCAGTTTCATCCATGTCCCTGTGAAGGACATGAACTTATCCTTTTTTATGGCTGCATAGTATTCCATGGTGTATATGTGCCACATTTTCTTTATCTAGTCTATTGATGGGCATATGGGTTGGGTCCAAGTCTTCGCTATTGTGAACAATACATTAGATTTATGGCCCATTCAGATAATCCCAGAGGATTAACTTGAAATTCTTAATTACATCTACTGATATCTTTTCCCAAATAAGGCTATATTCACAGGCTATGGGTGAACATAACTTTTGGGGATCTATCAACCAAGTAAATATATGAAATGGTAGACAAATAATATCAAGCATTCAAAAAAGGCATTTTTAATTAAGGGAAAGGACCCACTGAACAAACAGAAAAAGGAATTCTGGTTTCAGTAAATATCAAATGTAGCTTATGATAGATATGTCCACCTATAGATAACAATTATGAGCTGTAAATCAAATATGCATGAACAATTTGAAGGCACTGAAATGTGACTGAAAATAGGCAGAAATTGAATGTCTCTTTTCTTGGAAGAAAACAACATTGGATAAAATTTATCTTTTTGTACTTGTGTGTGTGCTTCCTCCAAGGCTATTACCCAGTTTCACTGATGTAAGGTAGGTTAAATTCAGTCAGAAAGCTCACTAATACTTATTCTTAGTCACCTAAGAAATAAAAGACAGAATTTGGTTTTGCCACAACAACTGGAAAGTGAGAGAAGAAATCAAGAAGAGAAGAGGGTGTTAAGAGTAGAGGCTCAAATTTCATGCTTAGGTTGTTCCAACCCTTGGTTAATGTCTAATCTACACATGAGTAGAAAAAATCTAATACTCCTGGTTGAAAAACATCTACAGAGAAAAACAAAAACAACTAGAAAAGACTTTAGCTTATCTAAAGCAGGGTCAAGAGAGTTTTGAGTTTGAGTCTAACCCATTGAATTGCCAGGTAGGATTTTAAAAAACCAAACCAACCAACCAAACAAAAACACAGCATTCTTCAGGGGTATATGATATAATCCAGACATCCTACAATGTATCATCCAACATGTCGAGTATACAATTAGAAACTCCTAGAATTATGAAGAAACAAGAAAATATAATATACATTCAAGTGAATGTACAATGAAGAGAAATGTTACCCTAAGAATTCTTATACACTGCTGGTGGGAATGTAAATTAGTCCAGCCCCTGTGGAAAGCAGTTTGAACTTTCTCAAAGAAGTTAAAACAGAACCATTCAGCCTAGCAATTCCATTATTGGGAAAATATAGAAAGCAATGTAAATCATTCTACCATGAAGACATATGCGCATCTATATTCATTACAGTATTATTCACAACAGCATAGACATGGAATCAACCTAAATGCCCATCTACAACAGATTGGGTAAAGAAAATGTGGTACATATATACCATTGCATAATAAACAGCTGTAGAAAATAACTAAATCAGGTCCTTTGCAGCATATGGATGGAGCTAGAGGCTGCTATCCTAAAACAATTAACAAAAGAACAGAAACCCAAATTCCACATGTTCTCACTTATAAGTCGGAGCTAAACACTGAGAACACAGGAGAAACAAAGAAGAGAACAATAGACACTGGGGCCTACTTGAAGGTGGAGGATGGTTGGAGGATAAGGATCAGGTACTGTGCTTATTACCTGGGTGATGAAATAATATGTATGCCAAACCTCTATAACATGCAATTTACCCTTGAAACAAACCTGCATATATATGCCCAAACCCAAAATAAAAGTTGAAAAGAAGGAGAAAAAAAAAAAGAAACTGACTTTGAAGTGTACCCAGATGTTAGAATTAGTAAACAGATTGTAGTAATGAAGTATAACTGGTCTTTCTTACAGAGTAAATAATCATCTCTATAGAAATGTCTAAAGAATCTGTAAAGCTGCAAGCTGCTGTTATGACTAACCAGTGAATGAAGCAAGGCCTAAAATCAGTATACATACATTGATTACATATTAGAAGAAAACAAATAGGAATAAAACAGAAAAATAATTTTTTATGGACATATTTTTTTTATTTTTTCCTTGAGTACTCAAATACCATTATGCCCTATTAGCAAAAGTGGTATTTGGATTATTCTCAACTCTATTCCCAACGCAACAATGTTTAGACCTGTCCCTACATACCATGCTGAAAGAGAAATGGTTTGATGTATCCAGTGCTGTATGTCTTTTGCCTGGTGTCACTGTGGGGGACTAGTCCTGCCATGTCCTTCCCATGCTCACCTCCTCACTTGGACACTGAGATTGCAAGTCTTCCAGATAATACTCTCATTCTCATAAATTCTTCCCTTCGTTCTTTTCACTGTGTCCAGAAGGGATACTAGAGTGAAAGATACAGTGTGTCAGAGCCAGCCCTACCTTACATATTTTAAGGTTTTGATCCCATGTCTTCAGCCTAAATACATGTACCTTGAGGTTGATTTTATTTTAGGAACCTCATAGGCCTCCTTGCCCTCTTTTTTGTTTTTGTTTTTGTTTTCTTTAAGTTCTGGGATATGTGTGCAGAAAGTGCAGATTTGTTACACAGGTATACATGTGTTATGGTGGTTCACTGCACCTATTAACCCATCATCAATGTTTTAAGCCCCACATACATTAGGTATTTGTCCTAATGTTCTCACTCTTCTTGCCCCTAGTGCCTGAGAGATCCCAGGGTGTGATGTTCCCCTACTTGTCTCCATGTGTTCTTACTGTTCAACTCCCACTTATGAGTGAGAGCATGCAGTGTTGAGTTTTCTGCTCCTGTGTTACTTTGCTGAGAATGGTGGCTTCCAGCTTCATGCATATCCCTGCAAAGGATCTGGTTCTAGATCCTTGAGGGATTGCCACAGTCTTCCACAATGGCTGAACTAATTTACACTCCCACCAATGGTGTAAAAGCATTCCTATTTTTCCACATCCTCTCCAGCATCTGTTGTTTCCTGACTTTTTAATGATCACCATTCTAACTGGCATGAGATGGTATCTCATTGTGGTTTTGATTTGCATTTCCCTGATTACCAGTGATGATGATCTTTTTTTCATATGTTTTTTGCCCACATAAATGTCTTCTTTTGAGAAGTGTCTAATTCATATCTTTTGCACACTTTTTGATGGGATTGTTTAAATAAATGTGCAAAAATTACAAGCATTTCTATATACCAATAACAGACAAGCAGAGAGCCAAATCATGAGTGAAATCCCATTCACAATTGCTACAAAGAGAATAAATTACCAAGGAAAACAATTTACAAGGAATGTGAAGGATTTCTTCAAGGAGAACTACAAACCACTGCTCAAGGACATAAGACAGGACACAAACAAATGGAAAAACATTCCATGCTCATGGTTAGGAAGAATCAATATTGTGAAAATGGTCTTACTGCCCAAAGTAATTTATAGATTAAATGGTTTCTCCATCAAGCTATCATTGGCTTTCTTCACAGAATTAGAAAATAGGTGAATGGCTAAATAAACTGTAGTACATCCTTACCATGGATTACTACTTAGCAATAAGAAGGAACAGACCACTGTTACAGGCAACAATGTGTGTGGGGATCTCAATG